>JAODAL010070199.1:0-16027 GCA_025379985.1 Phyllomedusa bahiana
CAGTAGATAATTTGCACATTTAAAAAAAAATTAAACAAGCACGGGGCGTGCATCCCCAACTGGTCCCCCTCTGACTATTTTTGGGAATTGGGGGGGTCCCCTATCAGAATCTGTTGTTGAAACCACGTGGGAAGGCCAAAAAACTCCCCAATGGCGCACTGAATTCTCTTTGGTAGCAGTGAAATAAAGCTACTCCAGAACTTGAAATTTTTTTTAGTGAGAGACGCTTTTTTGAGTGAGGCCTCCACCCAGTTCATTTTCATGATGAAAGAAAGTTTTTCTAGGAACATTTTGGAGGGTAGCAGGGACTCCATGAATCCAGGTGTTCTATATGGTTTCTATATCAGCAGCAGAGACCATGTCTAAGAGCTTACTCCCTAGTGCACAAGGGATCTCCTGGGTGTCTATGTGGCCAAATAGGGCCCACTTTGCCATGTTTTAATCGTGTTTTGATGTTTCCCCTTTCTGCTTTGCCTTCTCGTTTCATCCCTTTTGGTTTTCTACCATGTCCTGCTTGTGTCTTGCTTTGTTTTTTGTCTGTTTTGGTGTTTGTCTTGTCTTAAATTTTCTGTTTTGCCCCTTGCCCCTGTCTGCCTTCCCCTTTTCTTTTTGGTATTTATATTTCTTTTCCCTTTGTCCGTTCAAAACCTGCAATCTCTTACCAGTCTGCTTCTTGTTTCTATTGTTGCTTAGCTTTGGGTACTACTGATTTGTCCAGGTCAGCTGGCATCTTCAAGCATGGTATCAATACACATGGCATAAATAACATGATGCTTTTTGCTTTATCTGAAAGGTTGTAAAGGCTATGGACATCTTTGTAACTGACGTTTTATAATTCATTTATTTCCCAAATGCTAAATTAAGCAACTTTTTAAATAGTTGTCTTTAAAAATTTCCTAACATTTTATTCTGTTGCAGTGGAGTCTGTGTAAATTCTATAAATAGCTGGCTGTTCTGTTGATTTTGAAATAGACAGCATACTACATCTGATTATATACAGTATCTCACAAAAGTGAGTACAACCCTCACATTTTTGGAAATATTGTAATTTATCTTTTCATGGGACAACACTGAAGGTCTTACACTTTGAGACAATGTAAGGAAGTCACTTTTGCTGTCAGTGGTTTAGACATTGATGGCTGTGTGTTGAGTTATTTTGAGGGCACAACAAATTCACACTGTTATGCAAGCTGTACACTGACTACTTTGTCATATCTTCAGTGTTGCTCCATGAAAAGATATAGCACAATAGTTATAAAAATGTGAGGGGTGTACTCACTTTTGTGAGATACTATAAGCCTTCTCTGCTTTATCTATCATTCTCTGTTGAAAATACCAGAAATTGGAGAAAGGAAGGCATATAACATAGGCTGTGTCAATGTGGATGAGAGAGGGGGAGACAGAGAGAGGAATGGGGAGAGAGAGAGAGGGAGGGGGATAGAGAGAGAGTGAGGGGGATAGAGAGAGGGGGATAGAGAGAGGGAACGGGATAGAGAGAGAGAGAGAGAAAGAGGGAGGGAGAAAGAGAGAGAAGGAGAGGGAGGGAGAGATAGAGGGAGAGAGAGAGAGAAAGAAAGAGAAAGATAGAGGGAGAGAGAGTATGTTTGAGAGAGAGGGAACTAAAGGGGTGTACTGTGCAGGGGTGGACTGGCCATGTGGTTCATGATCACAAAGGGAACCACATTCCCTTATTAGCACTTGCAAAAATTAAAGAGCAGGTCCTGACGAAAAACAACCAGAGAGATAGATGAAGTGAATGTTGCACAAAATGAGTGAATAATGAATAATTTATAACTATGTTGCTTGGTTAATGGCCATGATTATTATAGCCATGGGGTCTAAAGCATTCTCCATCTGCCCATGGTTCTGTGTAACCAGGGCCTGTCGGAAGAGCTGAGTAGAGCTGGAGGATTTATTTTCTAGTATATGATTATTTTCATACAGTTTCCAAGTTTTGTAGGAAAGTGCAAATAAAACCCATCAGGATGGTAGGAGGTTTAACTGCTGGGAGCCCTCATGATCAGATGTTATCTGCCTGCAAAGTCTTGTGAAAGTGCATTGCGGACTCTAGTTTATATCATTTTATTTCAGTGGATAGTCGTGTCCCAGAGACAATAGAGATATAAGGAATATGATCTCTTGTTTCGCTTTTAGGGTCTTCGATGGGGACTCATTACACTTAAATCTGAGGCAGGCAAACCTTTTTACGGGTCCAAGAAATTTCATATTAAGCATTTTATGCGGATGAACATTATACTTCGTTTTCACATTCTCCTCTGCCTTCCCCCTCCTTTTTCATTTCCATCTATTTTTCAAATTTCCCTTTTCATTTGAATTGCCTTTCCCCATCCTTTCCATAATCTTCCTCTCCTTTTATCTCTCTTTCCCTCCCTCTCCTCCTTCTCTCGCTCTATGTCAGGCAGTCCTGGTTGAGTTACTTACTCATCTTGACGTGGAGTCTCAAATTTTTCTTAATCTAAATTGAAAACTGTTCAAGTAGAAAAATAATTTCACAGCTTCACCCAGAAAAAAGCCGCATCAGCTAGTATGAGAGGGAGGACAACGCTACCGGTGCCCTAGCTGTACCTGTTATATAGGGTATAGCAATGTAGACAGAGACTGATATTGTATATAAGCCTGTGTATCCGTGGAAGCAGGATATTGTCGCTTTACCGCCTTTATGCTATATAATTCTTATTGGCACAGTACATGAACTGTATATGATATGGTTACTGGGATATAGACCATAATATTACCTTGATGATTTCAATCTGACCAAATAAATTATATTGTAAAATAACAGCATCATCAGTGAAGTGAAGGGACAAAATGTTAATCCCGAATGCGCATGGGCATAGTATCAATCCACGGTTCTCAGCCCAGTGACATTATTGATTTAATCTGGATTATTGGTGGATGTGGCTTTTTGGGAGTACCAAATATTACATATGGGCTCCACAACAGAATCAAAGAGGAAGTGGCTACTTGCTGACTAGAGCTTTTTGACCTACCTATAGCATGCAGATTTTATTATTATTCGAACAAGTGACTGGCATTGTTAATGAGGGCACTACATGTTCAGAAAGGCAATCTATGACTGGCTCTGTATATTGGGGTAGTCTGTGGCTAACAATGTCTCTGGGTGCCACTGGTTAGGGGAGCACTCATTAACAGCAATATACTCTCTGGCTCATACTGTTCATGGAGGTTGTTGCCATCAGTGTATGGCCAGTATATATGTACAATGAACCTAGAGAGATCCAGCTCCTATTATGCTAAAACTTTAAAGGTTTACTCCCATCCTTGACAATTTTGGCATCACTACAGGAAATTCCATAAATGTAAGATAGATGTGTGCCCACCCCATGTTGAGAATAAGGGGTCCCCTCTCTCCATCCTCCTTTTTGAGTATAGCTGAGCACATTTACTCACTTGGAGCTTTAATAGATGTGAACGGTAAGGGTGCATTCCCACTGCACAGGACAAATACCGGTCGGTTGGCCGGCCGGTATTTGTCCTGTTTTGCGGCCGTCCCCACAGCCACGGGAGGACGGCTTTTTCTCCGTGATGGGGACTGCTGCACGGGTTTTCCATAGAGCATCATTGTGCTAATTTTCGGCCGGTTTTTCAGGTGGTCTGAAAAACTGCAAACCGGCTGAAAAACCGTCCGAAAACCCGTGCCGTGGGGACATGCCCTTAGAGCTGTGCATGTGTGGCCACTTCTCCAGTCACTTTTGTCATTACAAACAAGAGGACAGATGCTAATGGGACCCATGTTCTTGAGGTGGCCGAGCCAATGGATAGATGGCCACATGTGTGATGCTCCCTACATTGACTGTTTGAGAGTTCTGAATATAGATGAATAACTGTGTCCAGTTGTACTCAGAAATCCCATCTTTCTGTTCGCTGCAGTTGCGGCAAAAGTCCAAGAAATGGGATCCAGATCTATCAGACGTTTATGGCAAATACCACTTCAATGCTTTATTAACAGAGGAACATACTAAACAATGCAAAACCAACACTTGCATATTTTGAGCGTCTTAATTCTAGACTTTCCCCTACTGTGATTGTAAAACATTGTCAACTATGACATTTTTTTCAGTAAAAATTAGCAGTATGATCAAAGCAACTGCTTTGTAGAAAAAGCTTTGTAGTCTGCAAATAGTGACCTGTATACAGCTTTACTTGACAGGGCCCTGTTGGATACAATGGGCGAGATGTATGAACCTGGCGCCGACTCGCCAGTTCTACCTCTGTTTTTAATAGTGTGATCTGACAGTATGTATGAAAGTGTCTCACAACACTTTATAAATGTGTCCCGTTCTACACCAAAAGTAGTCTCAGCCATGCCACTTCGAAACCCCAAACTTTGGCACATTTTTGGTGCATTGTACGATTCTGAAGCAACACGACCCCGCATCATTGGCGCATTTAAAGTTGTCATGTCTGGCATGCATCTATTGAACAGGGCTATGACAATTTTATTGGGTCAAAGCATGCCAAAACAATGGCACAGCCCTGCTCATGCATGCCACCCAATGTGTCTCAAACTAATTTTATAACCCTAATTAGTTTAACACATTGTATCCATGAGGGCCCTGTCAAGTAAGCAAATATGTGTGTGTGTGTGTGTATATATATATATATATATATAATATATAATATAAATAAAGTTTATATTTTTTATATAAAAATATGAAATAAGATTATATATAATATTAAAAAAACTTAATAATTTAATAATTATAAACTTAGATTTCCATTATCGGGTTATAAAAATCTCGCAAAAATATTTTTTTAATAAAAGATCAAAAAAAAGAATTTTAATAATTTTTAAAATTTATAATTTTTACTTCCCCTTTTAAGGGGGCCACTTTTTCAAATTTTAAAAGGAAATTTTTTGCTGTACAAATTCCGAAAAAACAAAACCACACAGGGTTTTTTTAAAAGGGGGAATTTCCCCCCGAACCCCCTTTCAAATTTTTTTTTTTTAAAAATTTCGTATGATAAAGGCCCCCCAAAAAATTTTTTTTCCCTTTCCCCAAAAGATACCGATTTTTTTTTTTGTTTTTTTTTTTTTAATTTTTTTTTTTAAAATATTTTTTTTTTTTTTTTTTTTTTTTTTTTTTTTTTTTTTTTTTTTTTTTTTTTTTTTTTTTTTTTTTTTTTTTTTTTTTTTTTTTTTTTTTTTTTTTTTTTTTTTTTTTTTTACACCCTTGGAACAAGGGCGAGATTAGAACCCCCCCCGACCGCAATTCTTCTGTTTTTTAGGGATGAAAAGAAGAAGGCTCCCCTTTATGTTTTCCCGTTTAACCTGTAGTCCCCAGCCTCCCTTTCCCCCAACAACACATTTTTGGTCAGAGATGAAAAAGGCTGATCAATTGATTTAAAAGAGTCCTGTTTGTCTATTTAAACCATGCATTTTTGTGGAGCTGGAAAAAAATAAAATACGATACAATGTGAAACATTTATAATCTTAGTTAACAATTGACCATACCCTGAAATAACATTTTTGGTTTGCCTTATTAATTTTTTTTTTTTAAATTTTAGATTATTAAATTTAAAAATATAAAACTATTAAATAATAATTTTATAACACCCCCAGGGGGAACCTTTGGCCAAACCAAAAACCCCGCCCTAAATTTTAGGAAGGGGGCAAAAGAGGGGAAAACGAAAAGAAAATAATTCAACTTTTCCCCATTCACAAACAGGGGGTTTAAAAAAAGGGAAATGATGCTGTGACACCCACTTAGCAGTGTAGCAGAGAGATGCTGATACATGTAACGGCTGTGGGTAGTGCATCCACTGGACCATCGCAAGCGATGGTGTAAGCCACGTCATGGAGCAGAGTCTAATGGGATCAGGGTTGTGCTTGCTGCGGCAAGAGACCCCTAGGTTGTTTTCCCTGATGCGACTTGCTTGTGGTAGCAGCTTTGGTGTAGCGAGGTACAGAATGGTATGACAAGAAGTTCAGGGCAGGTGGCAGGGATGGAGGCAGGAGGTCAGGAACATGGTAGAGACAGATATACTGGGAATGCTTTTTCTGATTCAACGAGGGCACATAGATCCGGCAAGGGGTAAGAGGAAGGGCTAAATAGAGTCAATGCCCAGGGATAATGAATCACTGGCGCTCTGGCCCTTTAAATTTTACAGAGCCAGCATACACGCCATAGAGAGTAGGGACATGCATGCTGGCCAGCACGATGACAGCAGGGAGCGAGAAGAGGTGAGTACAAGCACCGGTACATATCGGTACTAGAGTTGCCAAAGCCCGACACGCAGGTCGCGGTGCCACCGGTGTCTGGAGCAGCAGGGGGAGAATGCGAGGAGTGGGGACACCCGTGAAAATACATATTCTTATCTTCTTAGCTGATTTTTAATTTCTGTTGTCTGTATATGATTATGGGGGTAGCCATCTTGCCTGAGTGGCTTTTAACAGCATTTAGAGAGACGCTTTATAGCAGTTACATGGGCATAGGAGGCTGTGAACACTATCAGACTCATTGACTTCTATTGGAAATTTTTCGTATTCAAAAGAGCTGTATTAGAAAATTAAACAGACAAAATCCGGCATACAAAGAGAGGAGACTAAGGGGGTTTCCCTAAACCACGAAATACATCTTAAATAAGAAAAGAGACCAATCAGGCCTAAAACAGCATTTTGAATATAGTAAAAAAAAATATTGGATTACAAATAAAGGGAAAATTTTTCAGCTGGGTAAAATAAGACTTTAAACTACTAAAATTCAAGTAGTTCTAACTCCAAGAGATCAAAAAGGCAGAATACTACACAATATACATCTTTTAAATTTCGGCATAAGGTTCAAATTAAATTTTGACAAAAAAGGAAAGGGGGGACAGGAGAGAAAAAAAAAAAAAAAGGGGGGGGGAGGGAAAAAGGGGAGGGGGAAGGAGGGGGGGAAGGGAAGGACATCACCCGGAGCATTACATGACGGGAAGAAGTAACAAGCTAAGGTCGCACCCCATCCCGTCACAGAACCCCCGGGGAGTGTGGGGGACCTTTGGAAGGAAAGCCAAGGAGTCCATGTCTTATGGAGCTGGCGTACCTGCGCCTCAGATAGAGCCAGAAGCTCTTCCATAAGATATGTCTTAGAGACCTCAGAAATCCATTCCTCAATGGTAGGCGGCTCAGACAATCGCCAGTGCCTCGGGATAATGGTTTTGGCTGCTTGTAATAAGTGGCGCAATAGCGATTTCTTATAAGCGGGGATCGAGGAATCAAACATAAATAGAAGAGCCGCTTCCGGCGTCTTGGGGATCGAGAAGCTGGTCAGCTTTGGAATGACCTCAAAAATTGTATCCCAAAAATTTTTTAGAGATCCACACTCCCACCAGATATGTACCATGGCGCCCACTTCCAGTCCACAGCGCCAGCAGGTATCTGGGACAGAGGGGGAACTATTTATGTACAAGGTAAGGAACCCTGTACCACCTGGAAAGGATTTTAAAACTAGTATCCTGTGCTCTGGAGGCTATCACTGCTTTATGGGACAGAGTAAAGCATCTCAGCCATTGGGCCTGTGAGAATGACTTATGAAGCTCATCTTCCCAAGCTTTACAGTAAGATGGGAGTGAGGAATTATGTTCACAGGATAATTCCTTATAGAGAGAGGAAATGACATGCTGTGGAGGGGTCCCGAGAAGGCACATCTGCTCAAATGGCTATTGGAAATTTTTCTTGCTTGCACTGGTTTAACAGCAGTTAGAGAGATACTTTACAGCAGCTTCATGGACATATGAGCCTGTGAACTGGATCAGTCCCATTGACTTATATAGGAGAGTTTTCTAGGCATGCTCTGTGACCTGGGGTGATGTCAGTGTGCAGGAAGGAGAAGAGGGGGAGCTGTGACTATCTCATGTTGTGACTGATGGATCCTGTGTTATGTGTACACATTGGTGTCACCTTTCAGTGTAACCCTGTCTGTGCTGATAATGAGGAGACTGCTGAAAAGCAGGAAGTGTCAGATATATTATTATACATAGGGGCCAAAGTGAAACCTGCAGGATTTCTAGAGAATATTAATAGTGATATGGGGGAAAAATAAAGAAACGTCTTAAAAAATGTGTTAAACATAAAAACATGAGTTAAACAATAGGTCATTTTCTGATGACATATTCCCTTTAAGGCGTTCGTGACATGCTTCAGACAGGTGATAGCCCTGTTCATGCTTTGCACTGTTCCCTGACGGACAGATTAGCAAGCTTTGCCATAGGGATCACCATAAGGGCATCATATGAATACACATGAACATGAGATGCTGTTGGTATCTTTTATAAACTTAGAATTCTGGCCAGTTTAATTCTGTACTCATTGGACTGGAACGCTCTGCACGTTACGCATGATGGCCGGTGCTGCTCTGCGAGCCGTACACTAGAAGAGCTCCGACCAACAATGCTGATTTCCCCTGAGCCAGGAGACAGAAAATAGAGAGGGGGGAAAAGAGAAAATGAGAGTCTGAGATGGAGAGACAGATGTTGAATGGCAAAGTGATAATAGCATCGGAGGAGAGGATCATGGCAGTTGTCAGAGGCACAGTGTCTCATAATGAGTCTCAATACTTTGATAGCCTTTCTTTCTAAATTCCCTATAATTTACTGGAACACGCAAAACACTATGGATCTGTGGTGCATAATTCAGAATAAAACTATTGCCATTAATGTTTTCTCTCTAGTTTGGATGACGTATGTTTAACCATCAGGAACATCTGTGCCTCAGACAGGCAAATGGCCAGGGCCTGTGAAGTCTGTATTATACACATCAACCTCCATTTATGCTTAATTGTGTTCCTTTGGTGGGTACTTGAGGAAGCCTATTAGATTCCCTTCACAGACAGTAACCAATCCCAGCCCGTTAACCCCTTAAATGCCACAGTAAATGCGACCCCAGTATCCATAGGATTGAGAAACTGTTCTGCACACCAGTCTAGTCACCAATTCCCCCTCTCACACCCCGGACCAGATTGCAAGGAGCCAACTGGCAGCTGGGGCCCTAATGACAGCCTTCATGACTGGCATCTTACTACTCCTATTACACTGTGCCTTAGCCAGGGTCCAATATATTTATATACAGCTATACAGTTATATACAGTTACTATTTTTAGCATCCCCCAAAAATAAAAACTGATCAATAAGTCACTTGTACCCTAAAACAATATCAATGAAAGCTACACTTCAGCCTTCAAAAAAATTCAGCGCTTACACAGGTCCAGTTATTGGTTGCAGAAAATTTCACAGCAACACAAATTTAAAAAAATGTAAAAAGTTTATATTTTCTTTAAAAGCACTAAAACATCGAAAACTCTACAAATTTGTCATCAAAAGAATTGTACTGAACCGTAGAATAAATATAATAGGGTTTGTTAAGTTGAATTTGTATGTAAGTTGGATCTGGTACATTTTTAAGTGTAACTCCAGCCAATTTTTGGGGGTTTCGGATAGTATAGGGAATGATTACACCCCTGTAACCTTCTTTTTGCGTTCTGTGCCCCTGTTCACTTTCTGGTCCTCAAGGCAATAATTTTGGTCCTGCACACCTTGGCTATTAGTCCGTGGGGTCCAGTGGAGGGATTTTCTTTCCCGTATAAGGCTTCATTAAATTCACCTTGTCTTGAATAATGCGATGTATATAATTTATTTACAGCAAACATAAAGATTGAAGGAGTTGTCCACCTCATAAGAAGATGAAAGCAGCATCTTCTGGGCCCTCAGTAAAATAAAAAACCTCAAACTTACCTTTCTCCAGGCCCTGGTTCCAGCGCAGGCTCTCCCCAGTCTTGGTTGACACGCCATCACTTCGAAATCGAGATGTTATGCATGGGGACCCATAATGCTATTAAGTCAGCACTGGGTGGAAACATGTTTGAGTCTTCCTTCCCTCAGCCGCCTTTCATAAATGGTCTTTTTTCTCATTTCATGCTTGCTTGAGTGGATAGCTCTTCCTGGGATGAAGCAAAAGCTGTGCTGTGTGCTCTGAGCAAATTAGAAGTCTTCCCCTGCTGCTCTTCCTCCCCTCTCACAGCATGCAGTCACACACCTACTGAGAGAGAGATGCTGCAGCTGCATCCCCTCTACCTCTTGTTACTGTTTTACAGTTCCTGAGTATGTACAGAGAGCATGCAGGCAGGGAAAACTATAAGCTGCTGGAGGATGAGAAAGATGCCACTTCCCTCTAATAAGACACTTTATCACATGCTATGTTGTAATATTAACCTCTTAAAGGGAACCTGTCACATAGGTTGTGCCCCCCTTGCGGAGGGCAGCACAAGCTAGTGTCAGACCTGCTGTTCCCAGCACTGTGTCCCTTATTATGTAAGATGAAGCAGTTTTAGAGCAATTACCCCTTAAATCTTATTCATGAGTAGGTGTTAGCTCCACCCACCAAAGGTTAGCCACGCCCACTTACAGTTATTCACATGTTTTTAACCTATTCAAATTAATAGGTTTGTCATTTTGGGAGGTGGGCGGGGGGTAGCCTCAGATGGGGGGGGGGGTTTAAAAAAAAAAACTGACACTCTGGGGGACCCTTCGAATGACTCTTCTGCTGAAAAAACTGCAGTTTTTGAGCTTAAAAACATAAAAAACTACAGCATCTTAAAGGGGAAAAGGGCCAGCGCTGGAAACACATGTCAGTCACTAATTGTGCTGCTCTCGAAAGGGGGGGGAAAAAAAAATATGTACAGGTCTCTTTAAGGGACCTTCCCAATTTTTTTTTTTTTAAAACACGTTTTTTTTTTTTTCCCCTCCTCCCTTCCCAATCCTAACTTTTTTTTTTTTTTTTCACCTACATAGACCTAGAGGGCTTTTTTTTTGGGGGACAAGTTTTATTTTTTAAGGGGTTTTTATTTTATTCCCATAGAATTACTGGGAAAACCCGCCAAAAAATTAAAAGTAGGACAAATTTTGGGGGAAAAAAAAAAAATTTTTGCGGGCATTTTTTGCATTTTTTTTGTTTTTTTACGGGGGTTCAATCTTCGGAATGGTTATCTTATTTAATTTTGTTTTGAAAAACCCCCAAAATTACCAAAAACTGTAGGGTTTCCTTTTTATGTTTTGTACTGTAAAAAAATTAAAAATTTTTTTATTTTAGAAATTTGCGCGCGGCGCCATTTTTTCTGGGGGACCAATAACCTTTTTTTTTTATAACCCCTCAAAAAAGTCAATGGGTTGATTTTTTGCGGGCTAAACTTTAATTTTTATTGCCCCATTTTGGGGGAAATGATGTGACTTTTTTGATCACTTTTTTCTAAATTTTTTTGCGACGTAAAAGACCAAAAAAAAAAAGCAAAAATTGGCTTTGGAATTTTTTTTTTTTTTTTAGGTGTTCAGGCCGGGAAAAAATTTTATGTTAGATTTTTTTTTAAACGAAATTTTTGGGGCCGGGGGGGGGGTGATACCAAAAAAAATGTTAACTTTTTTTTTTTAATTGTTTTTTATTTGTAAAATGGGGGGGGGAGGGGTGAAATTTTTTAAAACTTTTTTTGTACTTTTAAAAAATTATTATTTTTTTTTTTTGTAACTTTTAGTCCCCCCAGGGGGGCTTGTTACTTGGGGCGAAAATATTAATAAAAAGCCAATGCATTTCATAGATTATGCATTTGGGGTGTCCCCAAGATGGCGGTTTCCCCCCTTCCTGCCTGGGGCCCCCAAATGGGGAAAAAAGGAACAGGCAGCGAAAGGAGGCTTCCAAGGGGTCCCCCCGCCATGTCCACATGAAGAAAGGGCGGCCCCCTCTTTTCCCGCGGCGTCTAAAAAGGGGGTTTTAAAAAAAAGCGCGGGCGGTGCCGAAACCCCCCCCGTGCTGTAAAAATGTGGGGGGTCAGCCGCTAACACCCGAAGCTGTTGGGGGGGGTGTGTGGAGCGTCCCCCCGCAAAGCCCCTTAGCGGACCCTGGGGGGGTACTCATCTCCAGGGTTGTTAAGGGGTTTAAAACTTGTTGATAGTGAAAAGTTTGGAAAAGTTTAAAAATTTACAAGCAGACTTGAACAAACAAAGAATTTGGGCATCAAAAGTTGTCAAAAAGAACATAAGGGGCATAGGGACATATTGGTTATCGGGGAAAAGGACAAAATTAGACTCAGTTTGTCTTAGAAAAAGATACTAAGGGGGGGCCGATTCATTTTTTTAAGGCACAGAAAAATCTTGAAAAATATATGATGAAAAAAGGGTTGTAAAAAAAAACCTTCAAAAAAGACAGGGGTACTTTCCCTGGTTGGAAAAAAACAAGGGTTCCCAATCCTTATAGGGGATAGAACTTTTTTTCGTAAGAACTTGAATTTTTGGAAAGCTGTCAAAAAGAAACAGGGGGAAAAAGGGCTTAAAAAAGGGGTTTTTCCCCATGCGTATCAGACCCCCACTTCCCGTCAGATTTGGTTTGGGGCTAACAATAGTGTTTTGGCTATACCTCTGCTATTCCTGTTACAGTCACATGAGTGCAGGAAGTTTATAATCTGTAATGCACAAGGCCACTGAGCTCTAAAAGGGGTTAAAAAACAAAGTCCCTGGTGATCACTTTAAATAAACAAATTTTGTGCTGGGTAAGATCAGCGGGTGCTCACCATGGTCAAATTGGCAGCTTGGAAAAAATGAGAGAGGGGGAAAAGGGAGAAAGAGGTGGTTTGGGAACCAAGAGAAACTTGTGTACACAAGCATTAGATAAAATCTCCTTTATCTGCTGAACAAAGCAAAATAAAAAAGGAATGTATTCAGTAAAAGTCTTCTTTATTTTCAAGTTAAAGGCTAATCTGTTAGACCATTACATACAACAAAATAATATTAATACTTATGTAGTCGTATAAAATTTTGTTTTGAAATATAGATCCAGTTTTGGTCCCCCGATTTGGGATGAAGAACAAAGGGTTAGACCATTACATACAACAAAATAATATTAATACTTATGTAGTCGTATACAATTCTTGTTAGAATATAGATCCAGTCTGGTCACGATTTGGGATGAAGAACAAAATATTCCTAATAGGGTAGTCTGGTTCATATCCAGGCTCGGACTGGCCCACACCGGAATAGGGGAAACCCCCGGTGGGCCCCTGAGAACGGCAGACCTTCAGTTGTTTTTTAACTTCATATACATCGTCAGAAGGGGGGGATAGAAAAGAAGGCAGAAACAAGAGGGGAGAGCATGGGTCGTATAGTCATTTAAGTAGGTAGGGTGGGCCCCTATAAAAAAAAACTTGCTGGGAAGGCCCAGAAAGAAAAAAACCAAAGATGGGCCCCCTAGATAAATCTACCTGTGGGCCCTTAAAATCCCGTCCGACAATGTTTAAAATCTTATGGGTTCTCTATTGCTGGACTAATAGGGGAACAATTTTTTCAAAATGACCCCATCCAAATCCCTTTATCCATATTGTTCCCCCCTCCTTTTTTAAAAATGATGGGAAAAAATCTTTTTTTTAAAAACCTTCCCCAAATAATTAAAGCCCTTTTCCCGCGATCCCAAGGGGGGAGCAAAGCTTTCCTTCACCCAGAGCAAAGCTTCAGTGAAAATCAAAATGCCATTTGGGAGGGCAATGGGGTTGCTGGTTTCCCCCTTTGGGCATGCCTTTGCTCTCTCTTTCCAAGCCTTTAAAACCCCCAATGGTTCCCTTTTTATTTTAGTAAACAGAATTATTTCATTGCCAGCAAATGCATGGAGGGCCCCCCCCGGGGGGAGTTGGGTCCCTAAAATTTTAGCCCAAATGGTCGGAACTTTGTAAATTTTTTATCACTGCCTTTTTTTAAATTTTTGGGGGGGTGAAACTACACTTTTTTTCTGGCTGTGGAAATTGGTTTCAAAAGGGAAATAAAACAATAAGTTTCGTTTGGAAAATTTTTGAATTTCCTTTGGATATCCCGCAAAAAGTTACTGACCTCTATTACCCTTTTAGGGGAGGGGGGTTTTGAGTTTCTCCCAAATGATTTTAATTCCCTTTCCCTCTCTCCGCTGCTCTTTCCTGGCTAGTTACAATTATTGGATGGGAAATTTTTCTCCAAAACTGAAAGGGGAAAAATGAATTTTAAAAACCCCCAAATTAAAGAAGAGTTTTTCCACCTTTGAAATGACCAAAAAAGAAAATTTGGAATCTGAACCTATTCCAAACCCTTTAAAACCCCCCCCAAATTTTAAAACACCACTCTAGGGTCTATTTCCTTTTAATTTTTCTCTCACAATTCAAAAAATAAAAATCAAATAAATTAAAAGAAACATATAAATAAAAAGCTTAATTTTTCCTTTTGTTAATTTTAAATTTTGTTTTTTGTTCCCTTTTTGCTACTTGGAAAGCAATATCCCTCCACAACAGGTTCTCTTGGAGTCATGGTTGACTTGTGACAAACGGTGGATCTTCCCAGGTTGCAAGCAGATTTTGCATAGGTCCACACCGAAAAAAAGGTTAAAAAATCCCCCATTTAAACCCCTTTAAAGGGTTTCTCACTCATTGATTCTCTTACCCACCCTTTTCCTTGTTTCATTTTAATTCAGGGCGTTTACTGGCTCAACAAGGCGCATAAAGCCAGTCTGAACTATACAACCATCCTGCACTATCATGAGAGAGTAAACAGGTCTGTACTATAGCGACCTGGGGAGCAATGCAGCCCAACAAGGGGGGTAATCTCGAATGGGTAGACCTTTTAATGGACGCATTTTAAAAAGTATTCTTTTTCAAACCTTTAACAAAAAAGCATCCTTGTACAGACCCCCTTTAACCTATACAATCGGGATTTTTGCTCCAGGGGACACTCTGGTTGCGACCTCCAACATGGTCACCTGGTCACCTTGCAACACTAATCCAAAATTAGTACCAAGGAGCAGATGAGACATATTTGGAAAAAGCAAAAGGTAAAGCACAGATCAAAGGTCAGGGCAGGCAGCAGAGAAGTACTGAGGTTAAAGAACCAGAAATTACAATGCAGAATTCAATGGGGAACACCAAGAAGCTCAATCAAAGATTAGGAAGGGTCACAAAATAAGTGTCTCCTTAAATTGCCATCAGAGTTCTGTGCTTTGAAGTGGAGCAGATGGGCAACATGCACTGGCCCTGTAAATCAAAGATGACCAGCGCACAGGTGTGTTAAGAGGGCAGCCACAAAGGACTGGGTCAGTCAGTGGAGCAGCCACAGCAAACAACAAGAAGGCCAGAACAAGCGACATAGAGGCGAATGTCTGCATCAGTGGCCGTGGACACAAGCCACACCATAGCATATGACAATAGCATTTTTCTTAAACCTTCTTAAAGGGACACTTCCATGAGAAAAGAGTATTTTTGGTAAAATCAATATTCCTGGAATTCTATATTTTTAGAATTTTTGGCAGTATATTTTTTATCTTTTATTTCAACAGTCCTATGTAATTAAAATTACATAAAACAATACCCCCTTTTTAACTAGGGAAAAAAACCTTGAATGGCAGAGAAGACTAAACTCACTTTACAGCTGGTGCTTTAAAACTCATAACCTCATTACAAATATAGGTATAACCAATGATCACTCTGTTTTCCAATGGAAAGGGATAGATAAGATTAGAATGGACCACAGGGATGGACATAGCAATACATTAAAGAATCATGGGATAATCTTTTTTGCACAGGGAGGGGTTTTTTTTACTTTCATTTTCCGATACTTCACCCCCTCAGGGTATGGTCGCCTGCAAAAGGGCCGTTTAAAAAAAAAATTTAAAATTTTTAAAAAAAAAAAACCCCCCCTTAAAAAAAAAAATCATTTAAAAAAGTTTCATGTTGCTTGTCAAAATGTGAAAAGAAAAATTTTATGGTAAAGGCCCTTTAAGGACAAAATTTTAATGTCATCAAACAATCCAATGGTGAAACTCTCCAATTTTAAAAAAAAAAGTTTACTTTTTTTTACATGCCAAAAAAAGCAAAAATTTGGGTTTATCACAAAGCCCTTTTTCAAATCGTGTTGAACTAATTGTCCCTTTTTTGGGGCAATTTAAAATACAATTTTGCTTACTTTTTTTAAATTGAATCCTGCTTTTTTGGGGTTTTGTTTGGGTTTTTTTAAG
>JAODAL010070200.1:0-16026 GCA_025379985.1 Phyllomedusa bahiana
GGGGGTAGGGTCCTGAGGTGTGACTGTATATGGAGGAAAGGGGGGCCGGGGGCTTTGGGCTGGGATATGGGGGTCGGGTCCTGAGGCTGTGACTGTATTGGGGGGGGGGTCCTGAGGGGTGTGATGTATATGGGGGGTTTGGCGTTCCCGAAGGGGTTTTTGACCCCTGTATAATGGGGAGGGGTCCTGAGGCGTGATGTATATGGGGGTTTGGGGTTTCCCGAGGGTGGACTGTAAAAGGGGGGAGGGTTTCCCGGGCCCGTGACCGTATAGGGGGTAGGGGGCCTGAGGCCTTTTCCCGTAATGGGGGTGGGCCTTTAGGCTGTGACTGTATTTGGAGGGGGGTTCCCCGAGGCTGTGATGTATATGGGGGGGGGTCCTGAAGCTGTGACTGAAATGGAGGAGGGTCCTGAGGCTGTGGCTGTAAAATGGGGGAAGGGGCCCCGAGGCGGAAATTTTTAATGGGGGTATTTTCTGGGGGCCTTTTTGACGTATATGGGGGGGGGGGGGACCTGAGGCTGTGATTGTATATGGGGGTCGGGTCCTGAGGCTGTGACTGTATATGGGGGGGGGGTAGGGTCTTTAGGCTGGGGACTATTTTTAAAGGGGGGTAGGGTCCCCCGAGGCGTGACTGGTTTTATGGGGGGGGGGTTCCCCGAGGCTGTTTAAATGTAAAATTGGGGGGGGGGTCCTTTAGGCCCGTGCCCGTAATATGGGGGGGAGGGGGCCTGGGGGCTTTGACTGTAATGGGGGGGGAAGGGGGCCCGAGGGGTGTGACTTTTATATGGGGGGAGGGTCCTGAAGCTGTGACTGTATATGGGGGGGGTCCCGAAGCTTTTGACTGTTTATGGGGGGGGCCCTGAGGGGTGGGGGACTGTATATGGGGGGAGGGTCCTGAGGCTGGGACTGTATATGGGGGAGGGGGCCCGAAGCTTTTGGGCTTAAATGGGGGAGGGGCCCGAGGGGTGTGGGGCTGTATATGGGGGGGAGGGGGGCCTGAGGCGGGCACTGTATAAAGGGGGGGAGGGGGCCTGGGGGCTTTTGATGTATATGGGGGGAGGGTTTCCCGAGGCTGTGACTGGGATTTTTGGGGGGGGGGGGTCCTGAACTTGGGGGGATGTATTTTGGGGGGGGGTTTCCCGAAACTGTGACTGTATATGGGGGAGGGTCCCCGAGGGTTTGGGCTGGGAAAATTTGGGGTAGGGTCCGGGGAAATGTGACTGTATATGGGGGTTTGGGTCCTGAGATGGTTTATGTATATGGGGGGGGTGGGGGGTCCCGAGGGCTGGGGATGCATATGGGGGTAGGGTCCCCGAGGCGTGACTGTAAAATGGGGGGAGGGTTTCCGGGGAAATTACTGTATATGGGGGGGGGGGGGGGTCCCGAGGGGTTGGGGCTGTATAAAAAGGGGTTTGGGGCCTGAGGCTGTGATGGGATAAAGGGGGTAAGGGGGGGGCTGAGAACTGTGACGTAAGGGGGGTGGGGGAGTAGGGTCCTGAGGCTGTGACTGTATATGGGGGTAGGGTCCTGAGGCTGTGACTGTATATGGGGGTAGGGTCCTGAGGCTGTGACTGTATATGGGGGTAGGGTCCTGAGGCTGTGACTGTATATGGAGGAGGGTCACATGACCCAGCGGCAGCAGTGAGGAATCCAGTATTCAGCTGCAGGTCACATGAGCCAGTGGCAGCAGTGAGGAATCCAGTATTCAGCTGCAGGTCAGCAAAATTCCTGACACTGCTGTGCACCTAGAAGCAAAACAACCCGGAGTGCTCCTTTAAATGCTGAGCATTAGTGTTTGGAGCTGCACCTGCCCATCCCTGCCTGCGAAACTGCACAGATCCTCCTGACCTAATAAGATGGGGCCACTTACCTTATAACCCGGGCGGCCCAGGCACCACCGCTCCCTCTCTTCGCAGCATCGTAGTTCCCCCGGGCGTGGAAATACTTGTCAGAGTTCTTGAAATTGGCTTCTCTCATATCCATATAGGCTCGGGCCATGTCCCAGGATCCTGCAACATATCAGGAAATACACGCTGAGTTAGGTCCTTAAAACTGAATCACAGAGTTAATTTCCTTGCATTTTCACGCCCCCCTGCTTGCTGTCAGTGAGTGGAAACATTCTTGTCCTGGCCACAGAACTACAGCGTATCGGTGTAGGCAATGCTTTGTGCATTCAAGGAGCAGCCCAACTTTCTCACCCGGGCTCCAGGTTGGTACCTACATGGGTACATTGTGCGCCTGTGTTCACACGACAGATTTTAACACAGATTTGGGCACAGATTCCACATCAGAATCTGCTGGAAAACCCATTGATATGAACCTGTTCACACTGTGATCTGCAGCGCGGATTCTCTCCGCCGTGTGACACATCCATTTTTTGACGTGGAGTCCACATTTGGCACAAAATGGGGCTAAATCAGCGGATGCAGGACGATGTATGAACGTCCCCCAACAATCTCTCGGCTGTGTGGGCGAGTTGGACCCTTTGCATGGTGTGGTGTCTATTCACTGACAGCAAGCAGATGTGTTAGAAATGGTGAAGGATTGAAGTTCAAAGTATATTAAGAAAAAACTCCAAAAACATTTACGTCGAAATTTTCCGGAAATGTAAAGCTTGTGTATTTGCCAGTTCTGTCTGCACTTAAAGGGGGACTCCTACCATCCACTGAATAGGTTCTGACTGCTGGGACAGGTGACCTCAGTTCTATGGAGTAGGGTCCAAGCATTACAACACTATGGCAATGTATGGAAATGGCCAGGGCTGGGATGACGGGTAAGCGACCGCCCAGGACTCCCCCCTACGAGGGGGATGCAACTCGGGACCTGGCCATTTAACTACTTAGATACCACAGTAAAAGGGGTGTTCTCACCCTGCAGTTTCACAGAGCCACTGGCAGCTTCAGACTCGCACTTCCTTTTCAGGCTGTGGGAGGGACTATAACAGTGATTGACATATGAGTAAGTTAGGTTATGTGCGCAGCTCTAGAATATTCAGCCCTACCCAGTCCTCATGAACACCCCTAATGAGTGACATTAAAGGAGAATGTCCTGAAAAAGTTTACAACTTGAGGCTTTACTGCTGTTATAAAACTACATTTCCCAGCATGCCCTGAGGAGCTCTGGATTAAAACCCTGTGCATCCCTCAATAAAACGATTTACCTTGACCGGCTTCTTTGACGTATCTGGCGGCGCCTGTAACCGAGTCCTTAATCTGTCTGCCAGTGTCCGCTATCCATCCAAACTGTGCATGAGCCACCGCCACAGACAGCAGCAGCACGAGGGGCAGCGGGACCTTCATTGGGGTCTGCTGAGAAGTTGTTGTCTGGCAGGAAACAAAAAATGTAGTAATGTAGAAACAGCAATATTGTCCATAGGGTGTAGCTAATCCCCATTCAAGTGAAATATCTGATCAATGATCCTAAGTAAAAATTTTGTAAATTAAACCTCCAGAGCTGCACTCACTAATTCTGTGGGTGCAGTCACTGTACATACATTACTTATCCTGTACTGATCCTGAGTTAATCCTGTATTATCCCAGAGCTGCACTCACTATTCTGCTGGTGCAGGTCACTGTGTACATTTCATTACTTATCCCTACTGAATCCTGAGTTACATCCTGTATTATCCTTTTGAGCTGCACTCACTTTTTCTGCTGGTGCAGTCCCTGTACATACATTACTTATTCTGTTATGGATCCTGAGTTCATCCTGTATTATCCTCAAGCTGCATCACTATTCGGTGTGGCAGTCATGTACATACATTACTTATCCTGTACTGACCCTGAGTTAATCCTGTAATTATCCTCCAGAGCTGCGCTCCCCTATTTTGCTGGTGCAGTCACTGTGCACATACATTACTTATCCTGTACTGATCCTGAGTAACATCCTGTATTATCCTCCAGAGCTGCGCTCACTATTCTGCTTTTAATGTAAATAACTATAATAATCTTTGAGAGTGTCATCTGCAGAATTGTGAGTGCAGCTCTGAAGTATAATTCCGGTTGAGCATAAGACAGTGTGTTAGTTGTGCCCATGGCAGTGGTCTGGGGTAGTGCAGATGTCTCACCTTGGTAGTGATGTGGGGTCTTCTGCTCGCTCGGGGTCTGCGGCGCCTCCTGTCAGCCGGTTCCTATTTATTTTGGTTGCTGGTTAATTATTGCAGAAATAGAAATCCTGGAAAAGCCTTGGTCTTGTTTTGTTTGTCGCTCCCAGTCCGTCCAGTAACGTGAGGGCCGTGTGTGGAAATCTCTGCTGGGAAGTCTCCATGAACCAGGAAAATCTGATATTTCTCAATGGGCGCATAGAGGCGGCCTCTGTGTATGGGAAGGGGCGCTGCATTTTACAGGGGGCTCTGGGGAGAAGGGGTGTAATTATCTGCTGGGAATTTCCACTCCAGGACTCAAAGGTTAAAGGGGTTGTCTCACTACATTGATTCATCTTATCTCAGTCCAGTTTTCTTGGTTTCATTTTGAATACAGGGGCGTATTTACTGGCTTCTACTAGGCTGCAGTAGAAGCCAGGTCTGTAGCTATAGCAACCAGTGCTGGCAGCCTATCAGGAGAGAGTAAACAGGTCTGTAGCTATAGCGACCTGAGGAGCTGATGCAGCCCATACAAGAGGGAATATCTCAGAATAGGTAGAACACTGGTAATGGAAATATATTGCAAAGTGACTTGTTTCTGTGAGATGTTTAACATAAAAAGAAATCCTTGTAGCGAGACAACCCCTTTAATGGTGGATGTAGGAGAATCCAGAAGACTGCAGGTTAAAGAGGTGCTCCCACCATAGACTTTGCTGGTATTTTGCTAGGATAGGCCATCAAAGTCTGACAGGTGCAAGTCCCAGAGGTGGGGAGAGCTGGTCATTCCTGAGCACGACTCTCCATTCTGTTCTATGGGAGTTCCGAGTATGGAACACTCCGCTCCCCTATACTGGAAACTCCCATAGAACAGAATGGAGAACACAGCGCTCCCCTCTACTGGGAACTACCATAGAACAGAATGGAGAACACATTCGCTCCCCTGTACTAGGAACTGCCGTAGAACAGAATGGAGAACACAGCGCTTCCCTGTACTGGGAACTCCCATAGAACAGAATGGAGAACACAGCGCTCCCCTGTACTGGAAACTCCCATAGAACAGAAGGGAGGGAAAACAGCGCTCCCTGTACTGGGAACCCCCCATAGAACAGAATGAAGAACACAGTGCTCCCCTGTACTGGGAACTCCCATAGAACAGAATGGGGGACACAGCACTCCCCTGTATTGGGAACTCCCATAGAACAGAATGGAGAGAACACAGCGCTCCCCTGTACTGGGAATCCACCATCCACCTCTTTAACTACACAGTCCCCACCGTCCACCTCTATACCTGCACAGTCCCCACCTCTTTACCTGCACAGTCCCCACCTCTATACCTGCACAGTCCCCACCTCTATACCTGCACAGTCCCCACCGCCCACCTCTATACCTGCACAGTCCCCACCACCCACCTCTATACCTGCACAGTCCCCACCTCTATACCTGCACAGCCCCCACCTCTATACCTGCACAGTCCCCACCTCTATACCTGCACAGCCCCCACCTCTATACCTGCACAGTCCCCACCTCTATACCTGCACAGCCCCCACCTCTATACCTGCACGGTCCCCACCTCTATACCTGCACAGCCCCCACCTCTATACCTGCACAGCCCCCACCTCTATACCTGCACAGTCTCCACCACCCACCTCTATACCTGCACAGTCCCCACCACCCACCTCTATACCTGCACAGCCCCTACCCTCCACCTCTTTAACTACACAGTCCCCACCGTCCACCTCTATACCTGCACAGTCCCCACCTCTATACCTGCACAGCCCACACCGCCCACCTCTATACCTGCACAGTCCCCACCTCTATACCTGCACAGCCCCCACCACCCACCTCTATACCTGCACAGTCCCCACCTCTATACCTGCACAGCCCCCACCACCCACCTCTATACCTGCACAGCCCTCACCGCTATACCTGCACAGTCCCCACCTCTATACCTGCACAGTTCCCACCTCTATACCTGCACAGTCCCCACCTCTATACCTGCACAGTCCCCACCTCAACACCCCCACAGCCCCCACCTCTATACCTGCACAGTCTCCACCGCCCACCTCTATACCTGCACGGTCTCCACCACCCACCTCTATACCTGCACAGCCCCCACCTCTATACCTGCACAGTCCCCACCTCTATACCTGCACAGTCCCCACCCACCCACCTCTATACCTGCACAGTCCCCACCTCTATACCTGCACAGCCCCCACCGCCCACCTCTATACCTGCACAGTCTCCACCACCCACCTCTATACCCGAAAAAATTTCCCCACCACCCACCATCCCCGCACACCCCCACCACCCACCTCTATCCTCACAGTCCCCACCTCTATACCCGCACATCCCCCACCTCATCCCGCACAGCCCCCACCGCCCACCCCTAACCTGCAAAAGCCCACCCTAAAAACCTGCACAGCCCCCACCACCCTCCTCTAAACCTGCACAGTCCCCCACCACCCACCTCTATACCTCCGTCCCCACCTCTAACCTGCACACCCACCTCTATCCTCACGGTCCCCACCTCTTACCTGCACGGTCCCCACCTCTATACCCACATTCCCCCCCTCTATACCTCACAATTTCCCCCCTTATACCTCACATCCCCACCTCTATACCTGCACAGTCCCCACCTCTAAACCTGCACAATACTATTTCTCCTTAACCTGCTTCTTCCTTGTTGCTCTCTACTGTCCATATCCAACCTCACTACCTGTAATCTTAGAACCATTAACATCCCCCCTCATCCCAGACCTCAGTGCTGCATTATCCCAGACCTCAGTGCTGCATTATCTCAGACCTCGGCTGCATTAAACCCCCCCTCAGTGCGCTTATCCCAACCTCATTCTGCATTACCCCGACCTCAGGCTCCCTTACCCAGCCTCATTGCGCATTATCTCACCCCAGTGCTGCATTATCCCAACCTCATGCTGCAAAAATTTTCACCCTCATGCTGCATTATCCCAGACCTCATGCTGCATTATCCCAACCTCATGCTGCATTATCCCAGACCTCGTGCTGGGATTACCCGACCTCAGTGCTGCATTATCCCGACCTCACTGCTTATCCCAGACCCCCAGTGCTGCATTTTCCCAGACCTCAGTGGGCTGCATTATCCAACCTCAGTGCTGCACACCCAACCTCATGCGCATCATCCCCCGACCCCAGTGCTGCATTATCCCAACCCAGTGCTGCATTTTCTCAGCCCTCAGTCTCATTATCCCCAGAACTCAGTGCGATTATCCCAGCCCCCAGTGCTCTTTTTTTTTTTCCCCACCCCATGCTGCATTACCCAGACCCAGTGCTTGCATATCCCAGCCCTCATGCTGCATTATCCCCAAACCCAGTCGCATTATCTCAGACCTATCGCATTATCCCAGACCTCAGTGCTGCATTATCTCAGCCCCGGTGCGCATTTATCCCAACCTCAGTGCTGCCTTATCTCAGCCCCAGTGCTGCATTATCCCACCCTCAGTGCTGCATTACCCAGACCTCATGCTGCATTATCCAGGCCCCCCAGTCTGCATTACCCCCAAACCCCCAGGCTGCATTATCCCAGACCCATTTGCATTTTCCCAGACCTCAGGCGCATTATCCCAGACCTCAGTGCTGCATTATCCCAGACCTCAGTGCTGCATTATCCCAGACCCCATTTTCATTTTTCCCCAACCCTCAGTGCTGCTTTATCTCAGACCTCAGTGCTCATCATCCCAGACCCCAGTCTGCTTTTCCCAGACCTCAGTGCTGCAATATCCCAAACCTCAGTGCCCTTTTCCCCGACCCATGCTGCATATCCCCGACCTCAGTGCGCAATTCTCAACCTCAGTGCTGCTTTTTTCTCAGACCCAGTGCGCATTTTCCCAGACCCCAGGCGCATTATCCCGACCTCGTGTCATTTATCTCAGACCTCAGTGCTGCATTATCCCAGACCTCAGTGCTGCATTATCCCAGACCTCAGTGCTGCATTATCCCAGACCTCAGTGCTGCATTATCCCAGACCTCAGTGCTGCATTATCCCAGACCTCAGTGCTGCATTATCCCGACCCATGCGGGGATTATCTCACCCTCAGTGCTGCATTATCCCCAACCTCCGTGCTGCCATATCCCAACCTCAGTGCTTTGCATTTTCCCAGACCCAGTGCTGCAATATCCTGACCTCAGTGCTGCATTATCCCGACCCATGCTGCATTTCCCAACCTCAGTGCTGCATTATCCCAGACCTCAGTGCGGGGATTTTTCCCAACCCAGTGCTGCATTATCCCGACCCAGTGCGCATTATCCCAGCCTCAGTGCTGCATTACTCAAGGGGCCCCCAGTGCGCATTATTCCCCCGGGACCTCATGGGGCATTAAACCCAACCCTCGGGCTGCTTTTCTCACCCTCATTTCTGCATTATCCCAACCTCATGCGCATTTTCCCAACCTCATGCGCATTATCCCACCCTCAGGGGTGCATTATTCAGCCCTCAGGCTGCATTTTTTTTCGACCTCAGTGCTGCATCATCCCAGACCTCAGTGCTGCATCATCCCAGACCTCAGGCTGCTTATCCCCGACCCCAGTGCTGCATTATCTCAACCTCATGCTGCTTATCCCAGACCTCAGGCTGCATTTTCCCAGACCTCAGTCTTCATTATCCCAAACCCCAGGCTGCATTACCCCGACCTCAGTGCTGCATTATCCCAGACCCTAGTGCTGCATTTTCCCAGACCTCAGTGCTTGCATTATCCCAACCCTCAGTGCTGATTTTCTCACCCTCATTTCTGAAATTATCTCAGCCCTCAGTGCTGCATTATCCCAGACCTAGGCGCATTATCCCGACCTCAGTGCGCATACCCAGACCTCCGTGCGCATTTTTCCCAGACCTCATGCTGCATTATCCCAGACCCAAGGGTGCATTTTTTTCCCGACCCAGTCTGCATTATCCCAACCTCATGCGCATTACCCAGACCCAGGCGCATTATCCAGACCTCAGTGCTGCAATTTCCAGGCCTCAGGCTGCATTTTTCTCAGACCTCAGTGCGCATTATCCCAGCCTCAGGCTGCATTTAAAACCCAGACCTCAGTGCTGATTATCTCAGGCCCTCAGTGCTGCAAATCCCAGACCTCATGCTGCATTATCCCCGACCTCAGGCTGCATTACTCATCCCTGCTCATTATCCCAACCCCAGTGCTGCATTATCCCCCCGACCTCAGTGCGCATTTCCCAGACCTCAGTCTGCATTATCTCAGCCCCAATTCTGCAATTTTCCCAACCCCATGCTGAATTATCCCAGACCTCAGTGCTGCATTATCCCAGACCTCAGTGCTGCATTATCTCAGCCCTCAGTCTGCATTTTCCCAGACCCTTCATGCTGCATTATCCCCAACCTCATTTCTGCATTATCCCTGCCTCAGTGCTGCAATCCCTGACCTCAGTCTGCATTAAAACCCGACCTCATGCGCATTATCCCAGACCTCAGGCCATTTCCCAGACCTCATGCAGCATTATCCCAACCTCATGCTTGCATTATCCCCAACCTCAGTGCGCATTATCCCAACCTCAGGCTTTCATTTTCCCAGACCTCTTTCTGCATTATCTCAGCCCTCACCCATCTTTTCTTCCTATCATTGACCTCTGGCATCTTCCCTTCCCAAGCGACCATCACCCCCTCCTGAGGAAACACCTCCTGGCCCCTCCTCTCTCCCGCTATCGCCCCTTCTCACTGCGTCCATTCCCCTCTGAACCCCTCCAGCAGCTTCTCTCCTGCCTTCCCCACCTCTCCTCCAACTTCTTTCCCCCGACCCACGCAACCTGGGGGCCTCCGACCCCATCACTTCAGAAACCCCCAAACCAAGGTACCAATGACCTTAACGCTAAAATCCCACCCCCCTACTCTGTGCTTTCCCCTAGACCGTCCCCTGCCTTCCCACACTCGTCTCCTCCCCTTTTAAACCCGCCCCCTGCCTTCTCCCTACCTGTCTCCTCCAGACCCGCCCCTGCCTACCACTTCTTGCTCCTCCTAAACCTGCCCCCTGCCTTTTTCCATACCTGGCTCCCCCTGACCTTCCCCCTGCTTCCCACTTTTCTGTGCTCCTCCCAAACCTGCCCCCTCTGGGCTTTTCCCTCCTTTCTCCTCCAACCTCCCCCCGCCTCCCACTACTCTGTGCCCTCCTCCTAGACCGCCCCCCGCCTTCCCCTATCTGTGCTCCTCCCCCCTAGACCTGCCCCCTGCCTTCCCACTACTCTTGCCCTCCTAGACCTGCCCCCCGCCTTCTCCACTACTCTGTGCTCCCCTCCAGACCTTTCCCCCCTGTTCTCCCCTACTCTGTCTCCTCCTCCTTGACCTGCCCCCTTCCCCCCCACTACTCTTGCTCCCCCCCTAGACCTCCCCCTCCTTTTTCCATACCTGTGTCCTCCCCCAGCCTCCCCCTGCCCCTTTTCCCTACTCTGTGCCCCCCTCCTAGACCGCCCCTGGCCTTCTCCCCTACTCTTGTCCCCCTCCTAGACCTGCCCCCTGCCCACCCCAAATCTGTGCCCTCCTCCTAGACCGCCCCCTGCCCTTTTTCCCACTACTCTGTCTCCCCTCCTAACCTCCCCCTGCCTTTTCCATACTTGGCTCCTCCTCCTAGACCTGCCCTGCCTTCCCCCACTACTCGTGCTCCTCCAGACCTGCCCCTGCCTTTTCCATATTTTGTCCTCCCCTAACCTGCCCTGCCTTCTCATTTCTCTGTGCTCCTCCTAGACCTGCCCCCCCCCTTCCCATATCTGTTCCTCCTCCAGACCCCCCCCCCAACCTTCCCCCAACCTTCCCCCTGCCCTTTTCAATTATTGTGCTCCTCCTCCTAGACTCCCCCGCCTTTCCCCCCCTACTCTGTGCTCCTCCAACCTGCCCCCTGCCTTCTCCACTACTCTGTGCTCTCCTCCTAGCCTGCCCTCCTTCTCCCTACTCTGGCCCTCCAAACCTGCCCGCCTTCTCCACACTCTTCTCCTCCTCCAGACCTTCCCCCTGCCTTCTCCCCTATTTTGCTCCTCCTAGACCTGCCCCCTCCCTTTTCCACTACTCGTGCTCCTCCTAACCTTCCCTGCCTTCCCACTACCCGTCCTCTCCTCCTGACCTTTCCCCCGCCTTTTCCATCCTGTGCTCTTTCCTCCAACCCGCCCCTGCCTTCTCCACTCTCTGTGCCCCCCTCCTAACCCGCCCCCTGCCTTCTCCAAACCCCTGTGCCCCCTCCTCCACACCCCGCCCTGCCCCTTTCCATTACCTTCTCCTCCTCCCTAGACCTCCCCCTGCCTTCTCCTTTTTTTGCTCCCCTAGACCGCCCCCTGCCCCTCCCTACTCTTCTCCCCTCCCCAACCCCCCCCCTTCCTTCTCCACTACTCTGTGCTCCTCCTCCTACACCTGCCCCCCCCTCTCCACTTCTCTGTCCCCCCTCCCCCTAGACCGCCCCCCCTTCTCCATCTTTCTCCCTCCTAGACCTGCCCCCTGCCTTCTCCACTATCTGGTGCTCCTCCTCCTAACCTGCCCCCTGCCTTTTCCCCCTACTCTGTGCCCTCCTCCTCCTCCCCCCCCGCCTTCCCACTACCTTGCTCCTTCCTAGACCTGTCCCCCTGCCTTCCCCCCTACCTGTGCTCCTCTAGACCCGTCCCCTCCTTCTCCATACTCTGTGCTCCTCTCCTAGACCTGTCCTTGCCTTCTCCCTTTCCCTGTGCTCCTCCAGACCTCCCCCCGCCTTCTCCACTACTCGTGCTCCCCTCCTAGACCTGTCCTCTCCTTCTCCTTACCGTGCTCCTTTCCCAGACCTGCCCCCTCCTTCTCAATTTCTCTGTGCTCCTCCTCCAGACCTGCCCCCTGCCTTCTCCACTACTCTGGCTCCCCTTTCCAGACCTGCCCCCTGCCCTTTTCCCCAAATCGTGCTCCCCTCCTAACCCGCCCCCCGCCTTCTCCACAAATCTGGCTCCTCCTTTAACCTGCCCTCCTTTCCCCCTACCTGTGCTCCCCTCCAGACTTCCCCCGCCTTCTCCACTACTTGTTCTCCCCCTCCTAACCTGGCCCCTGCCTTCTCCACTACTCCCCGGCTCCTCCTTGACCGTCCTTGGGGTTCTCCCTACTCGTCCCTTTTCCCCCTAACCGCCTTGCCTTTCCATACTGTGCCTCCTCCTAGACCGTTCCCCGCCCTTTCCACTACCTGTGCTCCCCCCTCCCCAACCGGCCCCCTTTCCTTTTTCCCCCTATCTGTCTTCCCCCCCCCAAAAGTCCTCTGCCCTTTTCCTTCTCTTGCTCCTCCTCCTGACCTTCCCCCTGCCCCTTTTCCCCTTTTCTTGCTCCTCCCTAGACCTTTGCCTTCTCCACTATCTGTGCTCCCCCTCCTAAACCTGCCCCCCGCCCTTTTCCACTACTCTTGCTCCTCCTCCTAGACCCCCCCTGCCTTTCCACTACTCTGTGTCCTCCTCCTAGACCCGCCCCCCGCCTTTCCACTACTTGTGTCCTCCTCCTAGACCTGCTGCCCCCTCCTTCCCCCCTACCTTCCCCCTCCCTCCTTTCCTGCCCCCCCCCTCCTTTTCCATACTCTTGCTCCTCCTCCTAACCTGCCCCCCCCCCTTTTTCCCCTACTCTGTGTCCTCCTCCTAGACCCGCCCCCGCCCTTCCCCATTTTCTGTCTCTCCTCCTAGACCTCCCCCTGCCTTTTTCTTAAACCCTGTCCCTCGCCTTCTCCTCTACTTTGTGCTCCTCGATACTACAAAAATGCTGCTCCATGCCCTTGTCATCTCCCGCCTTGACTACTGTAACATCCTTCTCTGTGGCCTCCAATCTAGCACTCTCGCTCCCCTTCAAACCATCCTCAACTCTGCTGCCCGTCTTATCCACCTCTCTCCTCGCTCCTCCTCTGCCTCTCCCCTCTGCCGATCCCTTCACTGGCTTCCCATTGCTCAGCGAATCCAGTTCAAGCTACTAACCATGACCTACAACGTTCTACATAACCCATAGTTGGCAACTTTTGAAAGTGGAAAAGTAGGAGACCGAAGAGGGCGACGTGCGTAGCGCGCCACAACAAAATTTTTTGCATGGACACGCCCATCTTGTTGGTGTGTCACGCCCCTTCAAAAGCCACACCCACTCCGCCTAACTGCATAACGGCTTTGGAAGAAAGCCAGGTAGATGCCCTTATAGCAAGGTAGTAGCCCCCCATAACCAGGTAGTCCCCCTTACGGGGCAGGTAGATGCCCCCTTGTAGCCAAGTAGATGTCCCCTTGTAGCGGGTAGATGCCCCCTTGTACCAGGTAGAGCCCCAATTGTTAGCCAGGTAGTTGCCCCCTTTGGTTAGCCAGGTAGTTGCCCCCTTTGTTGCCAGGTAGTGCCCCCATTTGTTAGCCAGGTAGAACCCCCATTTGTTAGCCAGGTAGTTCCCCATTTGTTGCCAGGTAGTGCCCCCTTTGTTGCCAGGTATTGCCCCCTTTGTTAGCCAGGTAGAGCCCCCATTTGTTAGCCAGGTAGATGCCGCTATTTGTTAGCCAGGTAAATGTCCCCCTCTAGCTAATAAAAATAAAATAATAAAATCCACTTACCTCACCAGGCTCCCTGCAGCTCCGGACATCTCCCGGCCGATCTCCTCAGTGTCACAGGGGGAGTGAGTGCAACCGCGCGTCACACCCCCTGTGACGCTGATCTGTATGCACAGCGCGCACCGGTCGGCGCTGTACATACAGGTGGAGGAGGGAGGAGGGGATCCCTCCTGCCTCCTCCCTGCACAGTGAGAGTCTCTGGACGGGTGAGCGGCCGCTGCGGCCACTTCACCCGCCTGTAGGAGCGGCCCGGCGGTCATTTAAAGAACCTCCGCTGCCTGCTGGCGGCGGGAGGAATGCCAACTCTGCCGGGAGGGGAGGGGGGGGGCCCCCATTAGCGGGACCCCCCCCGCCAAAAGCGGGAGAGTTGGCATGTATGGCATAACCTCTCCCCTCCATACATATTTGCCTTAATCTCTAAATACCTCCCCTCACGCAATCTCCGCTCCTCACAGGACCTTCTTCTCTTCTCTCCCCTTATCAGCTCCTTTCACAACCGTCCCAAGACTTCTCTTGTGCTTCCCCCCACACTGGAAAATCACTGCCCCCCAAAACATCCCGACTCTCCTCCACCTTCACCAGCTTCAAAAGCAACCTGAAAACCCATCTCTTCAGGAGCCTATAACCTACAATAACCCTGCTGCCCCTACACCTCCCCACAAACATGTCTGCCCCTCACCTTCTGTCTCTCCCCTCCTCCTTGTAGATTGTAAGCCTTGTGGGCAGGGTCCTCTCTCCCTCTGTGGCAGTTGTCATTTATGGTCACCATTGTACTTATTTGACGTATGTTATATATGTAAATCACTCAAATGTACAGCGCCCTGGAATGAATGGCGCTCTAAAATAAATAATAGTAATTTTTTGAGTTTTTGTTACTTTAAAATAATTTTTTTTTTATATTTGCGCTGTAGCTCCATTATCTGCGACCAATAACCTTTGTGTTTTTCTGTCACGGACCTGTGTGAGGGCTCGTTTTTTGCGGGCTGAAATGCAGGTTTGTCTTGATACCATTTTAAGACACGTGAATTTTTGCATCTTTTTCTAGTATACATTTTTTGGGGGGGTCTATAAAGTGACCAAATAAACCCTCCAAAAATTAAAATTTTGCCATTTTGTATCCTATAGTGTTCACCGTACGAGATAATTGTTGTTCTAACTTAATAGATCAGAGTCTTGCAGAGGCGGCGTTACCAATTATCTTTATTATTTTATTTCTATCGTGGCAAAAGGAGCTTTTTGAACCTTTGAATTTTTCAAAAAAATTTAAATTTTTTTTTTATTTTCAGCTTGTGCTTTTATTACGAGCACCTTCATTCATGGTGAGCACGGCTGACATAAGACATTCGCCCAAGTTCAACCAGGGAAGGGGAAAGGTGTGGATGAAGGGAGGGGTCAGGGGAATATTTAAAGGGACATTTCTATCAGAAAGGAGAATTTATGTTAAAACTAATCGTTTCTTATTTTTTTTGGCAGTCCTATGCCAATTAAGAATTACATAAAATGTTGTCCTGTTCTGTTTTTGAGATAGGGCAGACTGATCTCACTTCAGCAGCTGCAGATCTCAATGAGTAGATTCTTCTTTTACTGGAGCCTTCCGCCTCCCGGCATTCAAGACGGTGGCTGGCTTTGATATGCTTTCTATATTTCATTTCTCAATGTAGTCTCATTGCAAATAGTAGGTAATGACATAGTGACTGTTCTATTTTTCTCTAGAAAGGGAGAGATATGATTAGACTAGATCAGAGCAATACATTAAAAGGGAATAGAGTCCTCTTTTTCTACACTAGTGAAGGTTTTTTTTCACACTTATCAGGTTATTGTTGATAATAATTACACTTCTTTAAGTTCGGCTCTGGTGTGAGAAGGACCATCGAGCAATCCTCTCACTGCTGCGCTATCAGAGCTCACAGAGGGGGAACCATAATAAATAACCCTCTAGCTGCCGCGGATGGCGCCCTCTCCCCTGGCCGCCGCGGATGGCGCCCTCTCCCCTGGCCCCGCGGATGGCGCCCTCTCCCCTGGCCGCCGCGGTTGGCGCCCTCTCCCCTGGCCGCCGCGGGTGGCGCCCCCCTCCCCGGCCACCCGGGGGTTGGCCCCTCTCCCCTGGCCGCCGCGGGTGGCGCCCTCTCCCCTGGCCGCCGCGGGTGGCGCCCTCTCCCCTGGCCGCCGCGGTTGGCGCCCTCTCCCCTGGCCGCCGCGGGTTGCGCCCACTCCCCTGGCCGCCGCGGATGGCGCCCTTCCCCGCCCCGCCGCGGATGGCGCCCTCTCCCCTGGCCGCCGGGGTGGCCCCCCTTCCCCTGGGCCCTTCGGGGTGGCCCCTCTCCCCTGGCCGCCGCGGGTGGCGCCCTCTCCCCTGGCCGCCGCGGGTGGCGCCCTTCCCCCCGGGCCGCGGAGGGCCCCT
>JAODAL010070201.1:0-16026 GCA_025379985.1 Phyllomedusa bahiana
AAAATTTACATTGCTGGCTAAATTTAGCTTAATTTCAGAGCTACAGTTCTTATCTCCTGCTTGTGTACACAGACTTCCTTAGGTTACCGACCACCTCTATTTGCTTTAGCAGGCCTGGTGGGAATGATGACATCACTCTCTGCTGTGTCTTATCCGCAGCACAGGAGCTTATTTATCTTTCTTATTGTCAAAATTTAACCTTTAAGCACTCTGCAACCTTCTGTCCTGCTTTTACAACATCTCCATTGTCCTTCTAACAGGCTCAGCTAGGAATAGCAGAGCTGAAATGTCAGTCACTGCTGTAGACCCACTCACAGTCTGACCAGGAAGTGGGAGCCTGAAGCCGTAGAACCGCCCACAGCTTGACCAGGGAGTGGGAGCCTGAAGCTGTAGAACCATCCACAGCCTGAACAGGAAGTGGGAGCCTGAAGCTGTAGAACCATACACAGCCTGAACAGGAAGTGGACGCCTGAAGCTGTAGAACCATCCACAGCCTGAACAGGAAGTGGGTGCCTGAAGCTGTAGAACCCCCCACCCCTGAACGGGAATGGAGCTTGAAGCTGTGGCTTCACCCACAGCATAAACAGGAAGTGGGCGCCTGAAGATGTAGAACCGCCCACAGCCTGAACAGGAAGTGGGAGCTTGAAACTGTAGATTCACCCACAGCATAAACAGGAAGTGGGAGCCTGAAGATGTAGAACCGGGCACAGCCTAAGCAGGAAGTGGGAACCTGAAGATGTAGAACCGGGCACAGCCTAAGCAGGAAGTGGGAGCCTGAAGATGTAGAACCGGGCACAGCCTAAGCAGGAATTGGGAGCCTGAAGATGTAGAACCGGGCACAGCCTAAGCAGGAAGTGGGAGCCTGAAGATGTAGAACCGGGCACAGCCTAAGCAGGAAGTGGGAGCCTGAAGATGTAGAACCGGGCACAGCCTAAGCAGGAAGTGGGAACCTGAAGATGTAGAACCGGGCACAGCCTAAGCAGGAAGTGGGAGCCTGAAGATGTAGAACCGGGCACAGCCTAAGCAGGAAGTAGGAGCCTGAAGCTGGTGGTGAAGAGCAGGCTCTGTGAATTGACATGGTGAGAAAATTCCTTTAAGATCTTTCTTGGGCTTTGACATCAGCAGAGGTCAAAAGTTGAAAAAGGACAATAGCCTAAGAATAAGTATGAATTCCTAGGCATGTATCTGGTTGAATGTCATATGCAGAGGTTATTTTTTTTTTAAATATTCATCTGCCAGTGCTGGATTATAAAAAGGGTGTTATAATTATCCCAATATAATAAACTATCTGACAAGTTGTAAACAGTTGTACTATTTAAGGCTGAAGATTAGGGAAGGTTATCCTCCTCTGTCATTAGTCACTATCTCATTCTAAAATAGATTCCGCAAACCGTACATTTAATAGACACAGAAAAGGAAAACCACCCAATTTCCTGCATAGTTTGCCAAGAAGTACTTGATAATAACTGAGCACGATCTCTTCTGGGCATGCTTGAGGGATTTTGAGCTATGATGATGGCCTCTTCTAACATATAATGCTTAGAACCTTGCATCCTTATCCTTCATTTGTTTCAAACTGTTCAAACCACAAGTGAAATAACTATTTGTCCGAAGCACCATTGGACTCAGAGCCACCTAACACTTCAACACTTTATTGGAGGAAGAGAAGTTGAAGATCCAAACTAAATTCAGAATCTATCACCTACAAAGCTCTTGGATGCAAGACCAAAAAGTATCAAACTGAGTCACAGTAAAAAAATATATTTTATATACATTTTTTTAGCATAATGCATAATAAAAATATATTTAAAAGTCAAAAACGTGATGGGCAAATAGAGCCAGAAACAGTGGGCACTAAATCGTTATCATCACCTGACGAGGCACGCAAGCGAAACGTGCGTCAGGTTATCTGCAGTGGGTAATTCCAATCATGTTTTGACCGTTTGTATACTGTGATTCATTTTTGATTTATGACAATGTTACCTTATTATTTATACTTTTGTTTATTACTAAGCTTTGGCACTTTAGACTTCTGTATATGCTATGTTTAATTTTTGATTCCTGTCACTGTCAGCTTTAGAAGTTATACTGTACTATTTTTAATTATTTAGTATTATTAAAGAAGTTAAATTGACGTGGGAAGCTTGCAAATGAAATAACAAACATTTTCACCATTCATTATTATTAAAAATTTGTTTTAGCTTCTCCTTTAGTGATCCATTGTTTACAGCTCGTCTCCAAGGGATACGACCAGGGCTTAGAGTTCCTCAGTCTTGGTCAGACATGCTCGGACATCACCTCTCCTCTCAGGCAGCTACTGAGTGTTCAAACCCCAGGTGCTGTCATTCTACTCCTGTCCTGTGTACTCTTTAGTAATTAGTCAAACAGTGCAAATAAATAAAAAATAAACCTCAATGAGGCCTTTGCATTGATAAAAAGGGAAAAAAAAAAAAACACAGGATTGGTTCCTGCAGGGATTTTAACCTAGGACCCTTGTGCCTGGAGTCAAAAACTTTAACTCTCAGCTACTCACAATGCTTTACATAAATAGACCTTTCTTTGACTACAGAGAGAGGAAAGGCCTGGTGATGTTATCGTGTAGGGTCACATGTTCTGTAATACAAACAAATCACACCCCCCCCCCCTTCTAAGCACCCAGAGCTGAAGAGCTGGATGTAGGAGGTATGAGATCGTGGCAAAACCCCTTTAAGCATTGGCACTCTAGATTTTTGCAACCATTGTATATGTATCACTGTGTTATGTATTTGACTATATTGTTGGCTAGTGACGCTGGTTGGGGCTGGTTACTATTATTTTTTCTTACATTATTAATATATATATATATATATATATATATATATATATATAATATATATATATATATATTTATATATATTTCACAGAAAATCACAGCACTTCCAGTAGATAATGCTTTTAAAGCGGGTGCCAGCAAAAATGGAACTCCGCAAGGAGACCACTAAAACTTAGATAAAGAAAAAAAATTTCGCCACTCACGGTAGCAATTTTTAAAGTGATAAAAGTGAATTTTTTCCCACATAATAGATAAATGACGTTTCGGCTCTCTCACAGAGCCATTTTCAAGTGAAAAAGGCTCTGTGAGAGCCCAAACGTCGTTTATCTACTATGTGGGAATAAATTCACTTTTATCACTTTAAAATTTGCTACCGTGAGTGCCGCAATTTTTTCTTTATCTAGATATATATATATATTATATATATATATATATATATATAATATATATATATATATATAATATATATATATACACACACACATACACATTTTTTGTGGGGCTCCAATTTAAAAAACAACTTTAAACAGTTGGTCATATAAAGAAAGCAGGAAATGTGGAGCTCTGTATTCCAAAACAGAGCCCTAAGCCCTAAAAAGAGAAAATAGGACCACATGTATGAAAACTGTCTAGTTTAAAACGCAATAGCAACCAATCAGAGCGACCGTCACATTATTCCAGAGCACGATATGAAATGAGAGGGGCGCTCTGATTGGTTGCTATGCGTTTTAGACCTAGACAGTTTTCATACATGAGGCCCTTGGTGTTATTTTTGTAGGTGACAATAGATAAGGCAGAACAACTTACAATGATAAAGTCTGTAATATACTATTAAAAAGTTGGGTGATCTCCAGTGCTTTGCTGTAAAGGGGCGGCCCCGTCAATCATTAGTTTGTCTCTTCTTTTTGCTCTTTAAACATCTCTTGTAGACCCTCCCATACATGCTCTATATCACCCTTGCTAAATATAAAAAGTTTTATATATTTATAGACTGTATGCAAATAATTACAATATGATATAGTGTTAGGTTCACCAGTAATGCCTTAGACCAGAGGTGTCTAAGTAAAAAGCAGAGTAAATCTTGACAGGACTCCTTAAAAGACAGTGGAAGTCCTGCTTACAGGAACCACATACAGTAATTTACAGCTTTTCCTGCATAAGTCTGTGTACAAAGTTAACTGTCAATAACTGTATGTGGAGGGGGTCAGCCACATTTTCACTTTCACTCTTACAATTTTATTTACTTTTTCTCTCGTAAATCCTGCTTCAAATAAAAAAACCTCTAAAATATCCACAGGTATCTAATCTCCCTATAATTATATCACAGGGTTCGTTTCCTTTCCCCCTCTATCATATAACCCTATATTCACGGGGTTTCAGCTCCTCCCCCTCTTATATAACCCTATAATCACAGAGCTCGAATTCTCTCCTCTATCATATAATTTTTTAAAATATCCCCAAGAGCTAGTTTTCTTTTCCTCAATATAAAACCCCATATATATACAGACCCCGGGGTTCCCCTCCTCTATCACAAAAAACCCTATAACCCAAGAGCCCTTTTCTTCTCTCATCTATCTTTAAAACCCCCAAATAACCCACAGACCCTCAGCTTTCTCCCTCTTTAAAAAAAGCCCTATTTTATCACAAAACCCTCAGCCCCTTTAAAAAATTAAAACCCCCTTAAAATCACGGAGCCAGCCCCTCTATCAAAAAAAAAACCTTTTTATATCACAGATTTCCCGGGCCCCTCTATCTTTAAAACCCCTTTTAAAAATCCGAGCCAGCTCCTCTCCCTCTTTTCATAAAACCCCTGTATACACAGGCTAAACTCCCTTTTACAAAAAACCCTATATATACAAAATTTTCAGCTCCCCCTATTTATAAACCCTAAATATCCCCAGAGCTCAGCCCCCTCCCCCCTTTCATATAATCTTTTAAAACACAGAGCTCAGCTTCCTCTCCTCTACATTTTAACCTATAAATCACAGGGGCTCAGCTTTCTCATCTATTATATAACCCAAATATCACAGGGCCAGTTCCCTCCTCTATCAATAACCCTTATATCACAGAGATCAGCTTTCTCTCCTCAAAAAAATTTTAACCCTATATATCACAGACCCAAAAGTTTCCTTCCTCTATCATTTAACCCCTTATATAATCACAGAGTCACCCTTTCTCCTCTATCATAAAATTTTTTTTAAAATTCACAACCGTTCTCTCCTCAAAATTTTTTAACTCAATAAACCCACAGGTAGCTTTTTTTCATTTTGTTTATAACCCTTAAAAACCCCAGAGCTCAGTTCCCCCCCTCTATCATTTTAACCCTATATATCACAGAGCTCAGTCCCCCTCGGTCAAAAACCCCAAATATATCACAGAGCTCAGCTTCTCCCCCCCTCTATCATAAACCCCATGTATCACAAAAGCTCCCCTTCTCTCTTCTATCTTTAAAACCCCTATATATCCCAGACTCGGGTCCTCTATATATAACCCTATAAACCCAACAGAGCTCAGCCCCTTTTTTAAATATAATTTATATATCAAAAGCTCAGCTCCCAAACATATAACCCTATTTATACAGAGCTCAGTTTCCTCTATCATATAACCCTATATATCACAGAGCCCCACTCCCCCTATCATAAAAACCCAAAAATTTTATGATTTTAAAAGGGTAGATCCCCCACCCCTCTTTTGGGCCCCCAAAACCGGAAGGGGATGGTGCTCCCCCCCAGAAAAAAAAAAGGGAAAAGGGAGGGGAAAACCCGGGCCCCCCAAAATATAGTGTATATTTAGATTTTAATAGGAAAATATCGATATATAAATTTGTTTCCCCTGAGTTTTGTTGTAACCTTGAAATTAAACCCCCCAACACTTTGAAAACAGGGTTTATCCCATCACCCCCAAAATTTGCCCCCAAAAGGGTCCCACCAGCACCCCCCCACAAAGGGCAGGAGGAAGATTATACAATTTGATCCCCCTTTCCGGGGCTGTCCAGCCACGAAATGGGATTTTAGAGGTAGTGCTAGCGCTTGTTTAAAAAAAAAAAAATTTAAAAAAAAAAAATCCTTCCGTTTAGAAAAAGGAAAATTTAAAAAAATTCCTCTGTTTTCCCTGAGAATTTTATTTTTAAAATATGAATAAAAAAAACAATCTTTTTAAAAAAAAAAATCCCAACGCTTTTTGGGCTTCCCATCCTCGCCCCTTCACCTCAGGAGTTCGGGCCCCTTTATTCACTTTTCTCTTTTCTTAAATAGTCAACAAAGGGCGCCACCTTTTTTTGTGAATTTCCCAATCCTATGTCCCCCCAAAAATCCTTTTTATAATACATATAAAAAAAAACGTTTTCAAAGTCAAAAAAATACACAACCATTTAAAAACAAAAGCTTTTAAAAATTTGAAACGTGCCCCACATCCTTTTAAAAAACCCTTGAAAAAAAAAACCCTTTACCTTTGTACAAAATTAATTTCCTTTCCCTGCCTCTTACTGACTGTTTTGTACCTCCAGCGGCGCCCCCGGGCGGGAAACGGGAAATTTTCGTAAACCAGGGGAGTCGGGGTGACATCACGGGTTTCTGCCCTCAAGTGGCATTTCATGCTCAATGCCAAAATAATTCGAAGGGCCCCTGTTTCCCTCAGACAAATTAAAAGCTGCCACTAGGGGAATGGGAACTATGGGGGGGAAAAAAAAAAAAAAAAAAAAATTATTCTTTTTTTTTCCTTCCCCCCTTTTTTTTTTTTTTTACTTTTTTTTCCTTTTTTTTCCCTTTTTTTTTTTCCTCCCCTCCCCCCCCTTTTTTCCCCTTCCCCCCCCTGTTCTTTCTCCCTCGCCCAAAATAAATGACCTTTTGGGGCTTCTTTTAAAACCCTGCGGGATTAAGGGTTTTTTTAATTTAAAGCCAGTACATTTTTTTTTATCAAGCCTGGAGTCTATCCTTTAAAACCCTTTCCCTGTTTAAAAAAATCGATGGGCGTACTTTTAAAATATAATTGCCATTGGGTGTTTTCTAGAACATGTCTGGGAAGGTTTTGGAGGTCAAAATTTCCCCTTTTTTTTAAAAATTTGATCGTGATTATTACCGTTGGGAGATTTTTTGTGGTTGTCCCCCCAACTTTAACTGTTTTCCCGCACTGCAAGGATAAGATAAACCAAAAAACCCAAGTTTCTACATTTAAATTAAAACGGATCTTGAATTTTTCTTTTTTGGGAATTTTGGACAAAAAAGCCCTTTTACCTTTTTGGGCAAATAGAAAAACATTTGCAGGGGGAAAAAAAGGCAATTGTTTTTCCTTCCAAAAGGGCCCTTTGAAACCTCACAAGGTTCTTTTTTCGTTTTTTTTTCTGGGGGAGGGGGCCCACGAATTTTTTATGGTTTTGGCTTTCCCTGTATGTAAATACTTGGTTTTAACGTAATCTGAGTCTTAAAAAATGGGGTCCAAACTTTAGGTTTACCCCCAATTTTTTTTTTTAAGAGGGAAATATAATTCAGAATGTTGGGATAAATTTTTGGTAACTAGTTTTTTTTTAAAATCCCCCCCCTGTACTATCTTTTTTTTGGGAGAAAAATATTCCCTCTGCTTTTTTTTTTTTGAGGCTCTAATTTTTCCTCCTCAAAAAGGGATTTGGGAAAAACCCTTACCCCAAAAACCTTTCTGAAAAATTTTGGGTCCCTTTCTCCTGATAGATGTCATCTAAAGGTTTAAAATTTTTTTACGGACACCCCGAAATTGTAAAAAAAGGGTACTTTTCCTGTCCATTTTTTGAAATGGTTACTGGAGAAATGTAAAAACGTTTTTAAAAAAAGCCCCATTTTGTTTAAAAATGAGTTTTTTGGCAAAATCCCCCTTTATCTTTGGTACAGATATAAGTTAAATATTGGATGGCACCCTTTTTTTTAAATATGGAAGTTAATCTTATGCCTGCAGAATTTGTATTTAGTCATATGTGAAAAATTTCAAAAACTCCCGAGGAAAACGGGGGCGAGGATGCCGCGGAAAAGCGGTTTTGGGAAATTTTTTTTTTAATTGATTGTTTTTTTTTTATTTTATTTTTAAAAAAAAAATTCCCCAGAAAAAACCCGAGGATTTTTTTAATTTTTTTCCTTGATTCTAAACGAAGGATTTTTTTTTTTATTTTATTTTTTTATAAACAAAACGCTAGCACTACCTCAAATCCCATTTCGTGGGGGGGACAGCCCAAAGTGGATCAAATAGCTATATAACCCCCTTTTTATCACAGGCTCAGCTTTCCCTCCCTTTCCAAATAACCCTATATATCAAAAGAGCTCGTACTCCCATCACAATTAGCCCCCATTAAAAAAAAGGCTTTAGCTTCTCCCCCCTCTATCAATAATCCTATATAAACAGAGCCGCTTCTCTTCCTCTTTTCATATAACCCTATTTATCACGAAACTCGCTACTTTTCCTATGTCATTTAAACCCATTTATTCCCCACAGCCAGCTCCTCTCCCCCTATCATATAATCCTATAAATCCCCAAACCAGCTTATTTCCCTTAAACAAAATCCGTACCCAAAGGTTTTTTTCGTTAAACCACCCTTTCAAAATTCCCGTTAAAGGGGATGTTTTGCGATTCTTCAGTACGGTGGGTTCAAAAATGCCTTCAGCTTCTCAACTCTAGAAAAGCAGGGGCGTTTCTTTTCCCCCCCCAGCTGGGGGATATCATCCCCCCTTCATGTTTATTTCCGGGGGCCCCCCCCCCCCTGTCTGAGTCCAAAATTTTCACTGTGGGCCCCCTCCCCATTCAGTTTATTTTGTAAGGCTGTATACAACCACAAGGGGTGCATTCAATTTTAGATAAGCAATGTCTCTTTTCCCCCTCCAAAGGGCTGGGGGATTTTTTAAAAGTTGAAACCCGCTTTCTATGAAAAGGCCCCAGATCCCCTTCTATGCAGGGGGAGGCAGGGGCGAAACCCCCCAAAATTGGGGTGTTTCCTGATTGTAGAAGCCCTGGGAGTGTTTTTGTTTCCCTTTGGCTGTGTTTTAAATGAAAAAGTGCCCATCCCTTTCTTTTAGTGAGAGGCAGGAAAGCAAGCTCCGGGAATTTCGGCGGAACCCGGGGGCAGAAAAAAAGAAAAAGGGAAAAGAGGGCCCCCCGCAAGGGGAAAAAGCCCAAGGGGGAGGGATCCCACCAGCACTGGAAAATCAGTGTAAAAGATTTAAAAAAAAATAAAAAAAAAACTGTGAATAAAAGACAGGTTTGCTAATGAAATTAAAAGCAAAGTTAAATTGTTTTCACTGTTCCCCCTTTTTCTTGGGAAAACCAAATTTTAAAGAAATGATACAACCCCCCTTTTAAAGGGTAATAACGCTAGTATGATTTTAAAAAGATTTCCCCCAAAAATGTCCCTAGGTGGACATAAAAAGGGAAACTGAACCACAGTGGGTAAAAGCAGGGTTTGATTTTCCCAAAATGCAGAATTTCCCCATTTTTTTCCCCCTTTAATACATAAATTTTTGGGGTTACACCCCTTTTTTTCTTCCCTTGTCAAAAATTTTTAAAATAAAAAATCTTAAAAAATTAAGTTAAAAATGAAAGATTTTTGTCCTTTCATAGGAATAGAAATACAAAAAAAAGGCAGTCCCAAAAATTATAAGTGCGGGACATAACGGCCCCTGTATCCCCCATTTGTTTCTTGCTGTTCATTCTTTTACCAGAAAAAATAAGCTTAACATGCTTTTTCCAAAAGATTTAATCTACAGTGGAGGCTCCTAACAGAACCTCTGTCACAAATGTGAACAGGGACTAAGTCCTATTCTATATTTTCAGTGTGTATGTGACTGTATGAAAGGACCTCTCCAGTTTTATTTCTTACTTACTTACTTCCAGCTCATACAAGATTTACAACTAATCAGAGAGCAGGTCGTGTGACCTAATAGAGACTGCTGTATCAGTCAGAAATCCTGTTTTCCACTGCAGGTAAGCAAAGGTTATTGGCACTACAGTGCACCTAAAGGCAATTAAGTAAGGGGAAAAAAACAAACTGTAGGGGTTCTTTAAGTTACAAAAAATTTAATTTCCAGTTCGTTCAGATAGCAGCGTTCACCTTTAGGCAGGGTACACACGGGTAAATTTCGGGGGGTAATTAAGGCCCGCAATTACCTGGGATCGGGATGCGCCACTCCCGTGATGTGGGGCAGCCCGCCGCCCGCCTTTATAGACTTCATTACTCGCGGGGTATTTTACCACTAGTAAATTTAAAGTACTTCTCCCCCTGCGGGTATTGTCCGATGGGGAGGGAGACAAATCCATAGTTCTCTATGAGAAAGTGGATTTTCCGTAAAGATTGGGGGGAATTTCCCCCTTAAGAGCCAAATACGGGCAAGAAAACTTTCCCGTTTTAAACCGTGTAAATAGCCTAATTTTTTTTGAAGTGTAAAATGTATACAAATGTTAAATATACTGATTGGGAAGTCTAAAAAATTCATTAATGTCTAATATTAGGGATTATCCCCAGGGCACTGGTTTTCAGTTAGATTTATAGATGGTTTTCATATTAGAAAACCGACTGGCAACCTTTTATATTGACTTAAGTAGAAAATCCGTGCAGTAGTTCACATTGCTCAGATTTTTCACTAGATGGTTTTCGATACCACATGCGTAATGAAAAACTTAGAACACGTTCATTCTTCTCCCTGGTTTTCGAGCAGAACATGAACATGTAGGTGCGAAGGAGGACTGCTTGAATCCACAAACACTGGACAAAAGCCACCCCCTACATGCAAAAAAAGACAAAATCCCAATTGGGAAATCCAACCGGTATTATGTTTTTGCCGGGGAAACGCACCCTTAAAATAATTAAACAACTGAAACAACTTAGGAATTTTTTAAAGGACTTTTTTACATACAATATTTTATTGCATATGTAAATGCTTATTATAAAAGATATATTAAAAAAACATAATTTTTTATATTTAGTAGTTTTTACAAGTGTTTGTCCTGGTACGTTTTATTTTGAAACATTGTATATGCTTTGGAAGTCAATAGAGAGGCTTATGGGAAAGTGTTTAAACAAATTCCATGCCCAAAGCTTGCTAAGTAAAGAAAGAAAAAGTAAAGTAAACCAAAACAACACAACAGTGTTTGGACCTAATGTCTGTCATAAAAATGGAGGTGACTTCAAAGGCTGCCCTGAAAAAAGCCAAACCCGTTAAGACACCTGGTCTCCTGGGCTTGACACAGAGATGTTTCTTATGTGGGTAGATACAGAACTAGACACAGATAAAATATAATTGCAGAAATCCCACCAAAAATGTTATTAACATATATAACAAAAGTGCCAAAGTTTGGAAAAAATTTTTTTTAGGGCACCATGTATAAACTCGGTGCCGACTGGCCAGTTCTACATTTGTACGTAAGAAAGAGTGTTATGCACCAAACATTTTGAGATTCTCGGTTCACATAATTTGATCAAAAGATGTTTAAGCTGCCCACGACTTTCAACGTGATCTCAAATAGGGCAGTCCTACACTATTCTTTTACCTCTCAATAGAGCCTCCAGGCCTCTCACTGGGTCAACTGACCTCCTTTATCCAAAGAGAGAAAAAAAAAAAAACCCAACCTGCAAGCTGCACCTCTTATGACAGCTTGTAAGAGTGGGCAGGTGCAGAAAATCAAAATGGAGGCACCCTTTCCTCCCCATATAGGTTAAAATCAATATACACCAAATATAAAGTATGTTTCTGCACAAAAAACACTTCTGAAAAAACATATGTGAACCTGGTTGCCACTGGCAGGGCTGCAGCACACATATAAATATATATACATGTACACACGCACACCACTGTCAGCGGCACACTACTGCAAAAAGGGCAATACATTACGTGGAAATCCTAAAGGGAAACATTTATTTACTATCATACATGAAAAAATTTTGAGATTCTCAGTTCACATAATTTGATCAAAAGATGTTTAGGGTGCCCACGACTTTCAACGTGATCTCAAATAGGGCGTCCCACACTATTTTTTACCCCTCAAAAGAGCCTCCAGGCCTCTCACTGGGTCAATGACCTCCCTTTTTCCAGAGAGAAAAAAAAAAAAAAAAATCTGCAAGCTGCACCTCTTATGACAGCTTGTAAGAGTGGGCAGGTGCAGAAAATCAAAATGGAGGCACCCTTTCCTCCCCATATAGGTTTGCAAAATGTTTTTTTCAGAAGTGTTTTTTTGTGCAGAACCATATGTTATATTTGGTGTATATTGATTTTAACATATATGGGGAGGAAAGGGTGCCTCCAATTTGATTTTCTGCACCTGCCCACTCTTACAAGCTGTCATAAGAGGTGCAGCTTGCAGGTTGGGTTTTTTTTTTTTTTTTTTCTCTCTGGATAAAGGAGGTCAGTTGACCCAGTGAGAGGCCTGGAGGCTCTATTGAGAGGTAAAAGAATAGTGTAGGACTGCCCTATTTGAGATCACGTTGAAAGTCGTGGGCAGCTTAAACATCTTTTGATCAAATTATGTGAACCGAGAATCTCAAAGTTTTTTCAAGTATGTACCAAACATTGGCGCATAGAGTGTTGAGGGCCAAAATTTGTCTTGACCATGGTTTGGATTTGTACGACAGTTTTGTGCCAAAGTTCGGCATCTCTTTGACACATTCAAAGTGTCCTTTCTGGTGCAGAATGCATAGAATTTTGGAGTATGATTATTGATACATCTGTCGGAGAGGGCTACAGCAGTTTTTTGTCTCAAAGCAGGCCTGAAAACCGGCACAGCTCCGTCATACAAGTCACTCATAGAGTTTTTAATTTTGTTTGTTTCAGGATAAACCCTTAAAATAAAAATCTGGCTGCAAACTGGAAAAATTAATCAAGACAGAATGCAAGAAAAAGATTCTCAGAATATGTTCCCACTTAAAGGGGTTGTCTCACTACAAGGATTGCTTCTTATGTTAGAGATCTTGCAAAAACAAGTCACTTTGCAATCAATATATGTCCATTAACATTATCCTACCTATTCCTAGATATACCCTCTTGTATGGGCTGCATCAGCTCCTCAGGTCACTATAGCTACAGACCTGTTTGATCTATCCTGGTAGGCTGCCAGCTCTGGTTGCTATAGCTACAGACCTAGCTTCTACTACAGCCTAGTAGAGGTAATATGAATCACTGTAGTAAGACAAACCTTTTAAAAGAGTTGTCTCACTACATTGATTCATCCTACCTCAGTCCTGTTTTCTTGGTTTCATTTTGACTTCAGGGACGTGTTTACTGGCTTCTACTAGACTGCAGTGAAAGCCAGGTCTTTAGCTATAGCAACCAGTGCTGGCAGCCTATCAGGAGAGATGGAACAGGTCTGTAGCTATAGTGACCTGAGGAGCCGATGAGGTAGGATACTGTTAATGGACACATATTGCAAAGTGACTTCTTTTTGCAAGATCTTTAACATAAAAGCAATCCTTGTAGTGAGACAACACTTTACCATTTTTCTCAAATATTTTGTAAAAATAAAATAATTTTTTACTATAATTTAAAACTAAATCAGTGAAAATGATGGCAAAAGCCACTTCTTTAATATGTCAGAAGAGCAGAAAAATGAAAGCAATGACAGTGCCGGAGCTCACACTTTCCAGACATCTATGGGTTCCGTCAGATTTTTTCCATGCTCTTCGGCAGGATTGTGCTATTTTGCTTTTGGAATTATTGATGGAATCTGAAATAGCAGCTCAAATAAGAGTCTCAAGCACAGGTGTGATCAGCCTCTATTAACTGCTAATCTCTAGTGTCCCCAACATCAGAATATTCTAAAATAGACTTAACTTCTGGAAAATAACAAAAACGATTATTTTATGAGAATAACCAATTTGTTAAAAGTTTTACGAGTGTACACGTTTTATAGTATTTACAAGCCATGTAATCACCCTCAAATTGGTATAAAATACAAATATAATAGAATACACCTAAATCAAAAACAGAAAAGACAAGAAAAACACACATGTATAGTTGTTAAAATGAAAATACAATGAAGTAACTGAAATACAAATATAAGAAATAAAAAATATTATTGCAATAAATTCTAAAACAGTAGAAGAAAAAGATACAATGTTCATACACTTAAACAATACAGTAGCATTAAATTACCAGCAGTCGGTGCTCCTTACCTCCTACTTGACAATAGACAGAGATTCTGCCGACCTGGTGCCTTCAATATGAGTAGTAGTGAAAATGTGAGGTCACTGCATCGAAACACTTTATTTATAGGGAACGTCTATGAAATACTTCCTGGGATTTGTTGGATGTATGAATGAAGCAATTTGAATACTAAAAAACCACGGGACAATAATGATACAGGTTACACAAGTATTGTGCAAATCTGCCTACAGGGTTGAACTAGAATGACACATTAAAACGTGCCATTGTTGATTGTGTGTATAACAATTTGTTCCTTTCATTTTTGGGGAATTTTTTTTTTAGTTTTTTTTGATGGCAAACCAAAAAGAAGAAATTAAGGAAATGAGTTGACCACTCTAGGAAATTGGGGGATTTTGATGGGTCACAAATAAACAATGTTGGGTGATAGGAGTAGAACTCATTATGGTCTGAGATTGGTGGAGGTAATGGCCAATAGTTTCCTTTATGAAAAGATGAAAGATTATTTTTTTTTAAGATTTTGATTGAAAAAAAAAAAAAAAACAAAAAAATAAAAAATTTTGAGCTTTTTTTAAAAACAAATTCAAGTTTAGTTCAAGGGCCAATTCAGGGTTTTTTTTGTTTGGGATTTTTAAAATGAGCTTTAACCTTTAAAATGTATGGGAGAAAAATTCTGGATGAGTTTTCTAGGTTCTGGAAAGCCTTCCCGCAGTCTAAAAGCTTCAACCAAGGGGGTATAAAATATAAGGCCCCTGTTCACCGACTTTTCCCCCCGGGGTTTTTGAGCGGATTGCGTCCAAATCCGCCGTGAATTAAAAGGGGGGGGGGCGGGGGGGGGGGGGGCCCGGGGTGCGGGGGGGCGCCGCTCCCGGACCCTTTGACAATGCATTGTTTACGGCGCGTACGCGCCGTAAATAATGTTCATGTCACTTTCTCCCCCCGCGGCGGATTCGCCGAGCGGGGAGGAGCGACGGAATCCACTGTTCTCTATGAGAGCAGTGGATTATCGTAATTACTCCGACGGATTGGCGCCGTACTGCAGCGCAAATCCGGCACGGAGTACGGCGCCAATCCGCGGAGAAATAAGCCGTGTGAACGAGGCCTAAGGGGTGCAGAGGTAGCAGTCAATACTGGGCCCTGAAGCTTGAGGAGGCCCAAATGTCTCTTTGTGAAGTAAGAAGACACCAGTATTATAAATGGCACATGGCAGAGATGGGCCCTTTTATAGATTTTGCATTGGGGCCCAAAATCTTTAAAGGGATTTTGCCAAGAAGTGAGTTCCTCACCTAACAGGCTGATACTCCCCTCTTGAGCCTTGAAAAAAGGGGCGTTGTGTTTCTTTGTTTAAAAAAACAAGTGCCTCCTCTGTGATGTCATCGCTCCACCTCCCATGCACGCTCCTGATTCTCAGTCTCTGTAGTTGAGCAAACATTGTTTTGCTAATCCACAGAGGAGAACTATATTATGCACAAGCTATATGAGTTTTATTTCTCCCTCTTATTTGCACAGGAGAGAAGATAAGCTCAACAGGCAGCCTTCTTTCATTCCTTTTGCAGATTGAGAGAGAGGGGGGCTGAGCAAAGATCCAGAGAGCATCTGCATGTTTACTCAGATAATTACATTACAACCAGTGGATTCTCTATACAAAAGACACAGGATCTTTCTCCCCAGTCAGTTCAAAGCTCATTCATGTTCCCTGCCATCAGATAAGAACGCAGGCGCGGCCAGATCAGCTCCTGTCAGCTCCTGGTTGTGTCTAATGTAAAATGTCAGGAAACTAAGGGTATCTAAGGAAGGCTGTAGCTCTCAGAGGCTTTACTTTTTTTGATTACATATATTTAGAAAAGTGTTTAAATACCAATTTTGGAGGATCCCACATCAACATTAGATTGTGGCAAAACCCCTTTAAGTTACACCTTTGGCTGCAACTTGCATCAAAATACTGCCACATATATGCTGAATATTTGAGGAGTCCTAACCCATAGCACAAGCATGCACCCAAAGATTTGGCCGGTACCAACTATATAAATATCTTGGCCTTTTAACCCTTTAGCTTCTGTGGCAATGCAGAACAGTTTTTTATGGCAGCCGGGGCCTCATGTAGGGTTTTTG
>JAODAL010070202.1:0-16026 GCA_025379985.1 Phyllomedusa bahiana
TGGTTTTGTTGAGATAGCTCGTTGTGTGAGTTTCACACAAGCTTTAAGCATTTTCATTTTCTGGAACATCCTTGTCTTCTCCTATCTAAAAATTTTACTTGTGGGAGTTATTTTGTGTGTTTGCTTGTAGCTTAATATAAATAAAGCAGAAGCTAAAAAAATTGTAACGGTATAAAAAGAGGTTTAAATACGGAGTCTGAGAAATGGTAATTGGGAAAAAGAGCTTCAGTGTAAGTCAGCCGAATGTATTGTTTATATGCTGGGAGTCAATTATGACATTAAAAGATTGTTTTAAGGACGTCTTGCTAATAGATGACTAGCCGTGAGCTGAAAGGAAGTGTTAATTTACTGAAGAATAGGTGGCGTTCTTTCAAAGTGTAGGGGACCACAGCAACTTGCAGACACATAAAGAAGTCCAATTACAACGTTATCTAAATGTCTTTGTGTATCCTGTAAGGGTGCCATGGCAATGCTCGGCCAGTTACACCAGCATATTGCTAATTAAATTCTAGCCTAGATCTTTTCACTAGATTCTTGGAGACTCTACTGTTGGCTGGTAACCATTCTTGTACAAACTATATTGTTGTCTTTCAAAGGGATTTTAGCAAAGTTTCTTCTTTTAACGTGAATAAGAACTGGTTAAACAAAGGTATCTTCTGTTGTTTCCAGCCACTTATGCAACATTGTCTACTAGAATGCTGAGAATCACTTTTATTTTTACGCACTTTTAACTTGTGCCTTATGTTTGATGAATAGAATTCCAGAGCTTCAGAGGTGCCAAACCAGTATGAGATCATAAGAGAGGAATTGCAGCTGTATATTGTAAGGGGGTAAGCTTGGTGGTACAGCGAAGTCCCAGGGCAAATGGAGACACAGACAGCCTTGGAGCAAAAGCACGGTTCTTCTTCCGGTTTATTGTGCAGATGGCAGCCCAAAACGTATGTCCATACAAATAATACACAAAATAAACTCCTGCTTCGTCCGAGCGCTAACTAAAAAAAATGTAGTCCTTACTATCAGCTTGTAGATTGGAACTTGTGGTGTAGTCTCTCAGGCCTAGCTTCCTGGGCCTGTAACTCCAGACACACCCACAGTCAGCTTGACTAGCTGACCCATGTAGCCAGACGAAACCTGGCACTGGAACCTGGGGAGCAGCCACCCCCCAACTCTTTGACTGCCCCGGAAAACCCGGCCCGGACTAAGCTGTTTTTCCACAGCTAAACTCTTTGGTAAACTTTTCCCAAAACCGCCTAATGCAGCTGACCAACTAAGTCCCGGGCTTCACCTACGGGGCCCGGGTCTTCGGTGCCCTGTATTACTCTGCCATCCCTGAGGGAACTCTGGGGCCTATGTATACCCCATTTATCCCTTGCCCCTTTGGGGCCTTTCAATCCCCCCCCCCTTGCTCAAACTGTGGGGAGGGCCCCTTTTTGCCTTAACAAAGGACACGTGCAAGGGTCCCCCATTGCCCTTTCTGAGATCCAGGGCGATGTTCCCATGAACGTAGTCATGTAAGGGGAAAAAACACCCTGGAACCCTTTGCATTTTTTTCCCCTTTTTTCTGACCCTCCCCTTTTAAAGGTGAGTGATCGGGGACCCCTAAATTGTTTTCCCAAAAAAAATTTTCCTTAAGGACTCAATCGCCCCCTTAAGAGCCAGCACTCTCCCTATTTGGGTAATTTTTTTTTTTTCCCCCAAGTTTTAATTCCGCCAGGTAAACGGGTTTCTTTCCCCTAAATAAATTTCGGACTGCTCCTAGACCAACATTAGAGGATCTGTGTACTATAAATTCCCTTTTAAAAGTCGGGTGCAATTTAACGGGCCCTTACATAAGACCCTTTTTTAAATTTTTGGAAGGCTTCTTTGACTTCTCACCCATTTTTTCCTATTGGATTTCCCCTTTTTTTAAGGTCTGCAGGGGCTGCGATGGGGGCAAAATTTGGGACAAAACCCTTCGATTTAAAACCCGGGGATCCCCAGAAAAGTCTACCTGTTTTTTTTTTGATGGTTTTGGGCCCTTTTTAATAGCCCCCGACTTTGTCCATTTGTGGTTAATAACCCCCCGTCCAATATTGTACCCCCCGTAGGACCTCCCAAAAAACGATGCACATTTTTTGGGGTTTGCCGTTTACCAGCCTCCCCGGGTGGAGTTAACCGCCTGGACCTAGTAGATGCACTCCCAGTCTGTGTAAAAAGCCACATCATATAAGTAGGCTGCTGCATATGTTTGTGGGGCTGTGGATTATATCCATAAGTTTTTTGAAAAGGGTGGGCCCCTGTGGGCCAAAAGGGAGTAAAAACATACTGAAAAAGGCCCATCGGTGTAGAAAAACCGTTTTTTCTCTGCCCCCTTGGCAAGTGGACCTGCCTTACCCTTTGGCAGGTAAGGGTGGTAATTATTTGCAGGGCCCAACGTTCAAAAATTTCGCCACCCTTTGGCGGGGAAATGCCACATATAGCAGTTATGAAAAACCCCGACCCCGATGATATGGTACATAAGTGTGAAAGGCAGAGCCCAAAATAATGTCCGCAGGATCTCGTGTCCACTGGTACAAAAGGACAGTCAAATGTGGGAGACAAGTGAGCAAGACACAGGGAAAATTTAAATAAGGCCCCAAATTTTATATAACAGTTCCATTCTCATTGATAAACAAACAACATGTGTTTTCCCGCGTCCAAGAGATTGTTTTCGGTCCCGCCCAAAAAGTTTTTCGGCGGCGCCGCGCGAAATTCTTGAGACGCGGAAACACATGCTTGTTTGTTTTCATTAGAATGGACATTGTTAGTTTATCAATTGGGGTCTTATTTAAAAACTGTTCCTTGCTTGCTCACTTGGTCCCAAAACCCCTATTTGATTCCCTTTTGTCCCCTGGGCACAGAGTCCTCGGACTTTTCTTTGGACTCTGCCTTTCATCACTTATTACCCTATCATCGGGGTCGTGAGTTTTCATAACTGCTATATGGGATATTTTTGAGTTTTTTGTACATTTTCTTTTCCCTGATGAACCCCAGATTTTTGGGGGAAAAGCGTCGGAAGGGAAAGGGGTGTTTAGGGTTGGACCTCCCCTATTTTGTTGGTATGGAATTGCTTTTAGGGATTAAACCTTTTTTTCCCTGTAGGTTATAGGGGCATTGTTTTCCGGGATTAAAACCCGACTTTTTTTTCATCCCGCATCTAAATTTCCTTATTATGTTTGAGGGACTGATCATATCTTGCATTTGGGTGATTTGATAACCCATGGTTTTTAAAAACCCCAAACAATTTTTTAAGTAAAGGGTTTCTGTAAACCAGTAAAAACTTTTTGGGAACTGTAGGATTACAGGGGGTATTGTGTCGTGAAACACCTTACATTCTTTCATCCCCAATCTATTTTCCCATGATGATTGAGGGGGTTTTTAGTAAACCCACCCTTAACACTATAAGATTATATTTTTTTTCTAATTAGTACTTTGTTTAGCTTAAATTTGTAGGGTTAGGTGTAGGAAGGGTTTCGTGGTTTTGGGGACGCCCTTAAACCCCCGGGGACTTCTCCATCAATTCTGGTTGGCAAATATTTAAGTTTGGTTTGGGGGTCCTTTTTTTGGGAGGGTTGTTTATATTTTGTGTATCTAATGTTTAAAATTTAAAAAAAATTAAGTTTTTTGGGCTTTTTTCCCAGGTTTTTTTTCCACTTCTTGGTTTTTGGGGTTTTTAAAATTTTTTTGGTATATCCCGGGTTTTTTAACCCCAGTAGATTTTTCCCGTCTACTTTATTCTAAGTGGAGTCTTTGTGGGGTTTGGGTTTTTTAAAGTCCTTAATGGGCCCCCTGAATAAATAACTCCCAAGCGGGGTCTTTGGGTTTTTAGCTGCAGGTACCAGAATGGGCCCGGGGCTAAAGTCCCTAGACTCCCCCAGTCCATAGAAACCCTTATTTGGGTGGGCCCTCCACAAAGACAAGGGGAAAACCTGGGCCCGGGCCCTCCCCTAAATTTTCCCTGGGGCAGCGTAAGCAGGGCCGGGGATAATACGACCTGCGCCTTCCCAAGTCAAAAAATCCCTGGGTCATTTTGGGGGGGCGTTAAACCCCCAAATTCCCCGACCCTGGCAGCGCCCCCGCATACTACATTTCCCTTTAGGCCTATAAATAAAGTTCGTTTTGGGTTTGGCATTCGTTTAAGGGGGCGCTCTGAACCGCGGGCCACCCTCCTTGCCGAAAAGTCTCCCCCCCCCTAAATAATAGGAAAAAGTCCCTTAACCAGCTGAAGGTCCCTTTTCTTTGGGTTTCCCCCGGGGCATGCAAGTAAGTAGAAATTCCCCCTTGGCGGTTTTTTAAAAAAAGCTCCCACGGGGGCCCACAACCGCTCATCCCCCGCCTTTTTTGGGTCCCGGGGTACCCTAGGCCCGCGGAAAAACCCCACAGGCGGGGGAGTAAGAAGCGGGCACACCCACCCCTTCAAACTGTGCGGACTTCAGCTCCCCCTGGGTGCAGCCACTTGCTTGTCGATGGAAAAGGTCATACATCTGTAACCGGCCGGTTTTTTTCGGGTTTTATTCCCAGGAGTACACACCCCTGTGCCCGAACAGCCAAGGTTTTCTTTCCCAGCCGAGCCAAGGGCTCTCCCGGGCTTTGGGATAGACTTTGGGGATCCCGAAACCGTAAACAAAGTATGCCTTTTTGGGGTTTTTCCCGTCAGAAAGGGGGGCCCGCAAAGTCCCCCCCACGGGCTTGGGGTAGTTTCTCCCTCTCAGCGATCCTCTCGAACGGGGCACAGATAGGGCCCGAGTAACCTCAGCCGTCATTTTCCTGAAGGGGCTCTGCACGAAACTGGGGCGGGGTGCCGTCTGCAACCCCTGAGTCACCCCCTTTTCCCTTTCCCCCAAGGCTTGTTTTGCTGTTGCAGGGGACTTATTAAACCCGTTGCTTGCTCCTTAGCCGCTTCCCCTTTGGGGGAACCTGCGCCAAAAAGCAGGTTGGGGTTTTCTTTGCCCCTTTAAAAGGGTTTCCTCATGCACACGTCCCTTGGGGGGGCGTTTGTTTTTTTGCTGGCAGTAAAAGGGTTGTTTGGAGGTGGAAAGGTTTTTAAATGCACCAAGCTGTTTTATTAGTTTTCCCTCCATGTCGCCATCTCTGCTTTTTTAAACCCTTTTGGCCGCTTTTAAAACCCGGACCCTGGGTTTTTTGGCAACTGTCCGTTAAAAGGGGGTAAGTCTCCACAAGATACAGTCTCTTAAAAATTATGGGCCCCCTCCTCCCCCCAAATTGTAAAAGGGGGGAAACCCCGGTTGGGGGACAGCAAATCCCAGGGCAAATGGGGACCCCAGACGCCTTTTTAGCAAAAGCACGGTTCTTTTCCCCCGGGGTTTTTTTGTTCAGAAAGGCAGCCCAAAACATTTGTCCATTCAAATAAAAAACAAAAAAAAACCCTGCCTCCCGAGCGCTAACCCAAACAAATGTAGGGCCTTACTATCAGCTTGTAGCTTGGGAAATTGTGGGGTAGTCCTCGGCCTAGCTTTCCCGGCCCCGTAACTCCCGAAACAAACCCCCAAATAACTGACTAGTGACCTATGGCCAGACGGAAAACCCGGCACGGAACCTGGGGGGGGCACCCCCCCCCCAACTCTTTTTACTGCTCCCCGGTAAAAACCGGGCCCGGATAAGCTGGATTTCCACAGCAAAACTCTTTGGGGAAACCCCGTGCCAAAAAACCATGCAGCTGACACAAAAAATAAGTGCCGGCTTTTTAAACCCCACCGAGGCCCGGGCTCTCGGGACCTGTAAATTTCTCTCCCCCCCAAAACCTGTCGAGAACCTCTGGGGCCATTATACCCCGTTTATCCCCCTTGCCCTTTTGGGGCCTTACAATATTTATTTACTGTTCAACTTGGCTTCAGTGGGAAAGGCCCCTATAGAATAAGACCACCCAAAGGGGGGTCAAAATTTAATTTTTCGGGTCCCCAAAAAAACCCAAAACAAACCCGGGCCCCCTGCCTATTACCAGTTCCCATTTTTGCCCCCATATTATGGGCCCCCTACTTTAGTTCGGCCAAAAAACTGCCCGATAGCATCCTTAGTCTGTCTACAATTCTGCTGAAAGCAGAGACCTTTTATCCAAAATCTCAAGAAACTGTGCTCCACTAAAAAGTGTGTCTGAGAATAGTGTTGAAGAATGTCGCTGCCTCACACAAAAGCCTGACGTCAGCCCCATCAAATACTTTTAGGATGAATGGAAGTTTTGGATTATCATTACAGACGAACAAAACTTTAAAAATTCACCAGGGGCTAATTTCCTATTACAGAGCTGAAATGTTTTAATACTGATGACTCTTTCAGCCTCCATTGTCTTACATGAGGAACTATGTCTTCATAATAAGAAATATACCCGTTGGTGAAATGCCAGTGAAGCAAATTTTCTCTCGCTCAGCTCTGCTTATCACATATTATTAGTGACTGACCTCGATTATACTCTTGTGACTAAATGGATGTGAATCCCCGCAGCCATGTTCCATAAGGCAGCAAAGGAGGGACAAACTTCTTATTGATGCTCATGGATTCGGAATGAGATAATCAACAAACACATAAAGATTTGATGTACCAGTATTCATCTACTTTTAGACATGGAGTGATAATACATGTCCAGAATAGTGTTCATCAAAGACCTGACCTGTAGTTCAATCATTATACTAGAAAAAATGTACATATCAGTCTTGCACCTTTTCTCTCTGTTCTGTTCATGATTCCTTTATGTTACTGATGGCAAAAATTCATTCTCACATTGTCAAGTGCCAGATCTAACACCAATTTGCTTAACCTAATCATCAGAATGTCTAAATTGTCTGCATTGTTGAAATTCTGATTATTCTTCATATTTCACTCAAATAATTTAACTTATTTCTAGCTAAAAATTTTTGAAACTATACATTTAGTAAAAAATAATAAAAATAAACCTAAGCCTAAAAAATAGTAATACAAAATAAGCTATATTTCCTTGTACACTAGAGGGGGCAGCAATTATCCCCTTAATGACCAGGCCTGACAGCTACACTTCTCAGTTTTGTGTCTGTGCGTTTCAGCAGTCATAATTTTCTTTCTTTTTTTTTCATTGATGCAGCTGTATGATGCTTTGTTTTATGCAAAATAAGTTGTATTTGTATCCGGTATTGTTTGAGGAAACATATAAATTACTGAATATTTTTATTTACATTTTTGAGTTGTGAATATGAAAAAAGTGTTTTTCTGCATTTTTTCCCCATTTTTTTACACCATTAACATTTCACAGTAAATAACCTAGAACATTAATCATGGTTATGTGTATAACTAACATGTATAGTTTTTTTAATGTAATCTCTGTGCAATAATTTTTTTATATGAAACATTTATTTTTTATGTTATTGTTTATTTTAATTTACTATTGCAGATTTTTTTATATTGTTAACTTTTTAATACAATTAAGGGCTTACTATTTTTAATTTTTACTTTACACCTATAAAATATTAATAGTTCCTGTATGCTAATACATTATACACTGTATCGATTTGACACAGGCTACTGTTACTACATTACATACTGTACCCTAACAGCAGGGTTCTTGCACAGACAGCTCCAAGGAAATTCCAGGAATGGAGCTATTAGTTACAGCTCTGTTCTGAGGGTTTCCAAAAAATGTAATTGCGTACAAAGAAACTGCACTGCCTCCTGTCAAAAGACAGTGGGCAGTTGTTAAGGCATTAAAGTTTTAAAGGGAACCTTTACTTTCAGGTAGTTTTTCAAAATAAATTATTGGGTGTGTCAGGCTTTCTGAAAAAATGTCATGCATAGAATATTAGCTCTCCAGCTGTGCTTTTTTCATTCTGCAGTTATCATTCTACATTAAGTTATTTAAATGAAAACATTCTTTGCAAGAAAAATGTGAAATCTTAGCTTTTAGACTTTTGATCACTTTTTGTAGCAACATAAATAATTAAATAGCATAGCTACAGGGGTTGCAACATAGACCTGATTCAGGGGTCTACTCCACATAGTTGCATTGCTGGGTCACACAGACTTAGCAATGCTTTGATGGCACTTGCATGTTCAGAGCTGGCACCTGCATAGTGCAGGCACTCAAGTTGTGCCACTACAGAAACTGTAACCGCACAATTTAAATCAGAAGCCAGTTGTTATGTACAGGGATCTAGCTTTGAGTTAATAGTCACTGCAATATATAGGTGATTGACAGGGATATGGTTAGCCTTCCTGTGTCTAACCATTGACAGCCCGACAATGCCAAATAATGGAATTCGGGCTTGCCATATGCAAAAGCCTATCAGGCTCTTCCACAGACAGGATGTAGTAGGCTGCCTGTCAAAAGTCATAATTAGAGATGGGCGAATTTCTCAAAAATTCGATTTGCCAGGTTCGCAGAATTTTCCGGCAAAATTCTTTTTGACCCGGATTTATTTGCAGCGAATCACGTTAAAAAACAGCTATTTCCTGGCTGCGGAGAGCTCATAGGGTACTGTAGAACATTGTGCCATGCTCAAATATGCACAGTGAGCATGGTTTGGTCTTCATACAATGCTGTGTTTTAGTATGACACGCAGATGACAGGCGGCGGTACTAGAATCCCAACACACTTCACTTCTCTGGGCAGTTACAGGGGCAAAACTGACCAAATAACTGAAGTGGGAACGCAGCCTGACAAGGTAATGTCAGCGCCAGCTAAGAACCGAGTTGAGGGAAAAGATCCTGATATAATAATAAAAATAATCTTATTTATACAGCGCTAACATATTCCGCAGCACTTTACAATATAGATGGTATAAGCATAGACAAACCAGACATTACACTATAAAAAAGCTACTTACAAATCAGACACAAGGTGTGAGGACACTGCTCGCAAGAGCTTACAATCTATTAGGGTGTATGGGTGAAACAAAGGGTGACAAGAGCTTGGTTTACAATGGTCCAGCCATGTTACATAAATATGGGGTAGTATACATAAAAAAGTGGATGAACCTGCCATCCCAACCATACATCTATATACAGATAAGTGCTTGTGGGTGCCAAAGTGCAGGAAGTGATGAATGTGTGACAGAATTTGGGGGGTTAACAATTAGGGATCTTGGTAGGCTTGTCTAAGAAGATGAGTTTTCAGAGCGCACTTAAAACTGTGAGGGTTGTGAGTGTGCCTGATCACATGGGGTAACAAAGAACGCAAAAGTAGGTTCCTGGAGCAGGCACAGGTTGCAGCACAGTAAGGGGACATCACAGCAAGGTTCACCCCGCAAGGCCAGAGCTTCCGGTGTCATCTAGCAGCCGTGTGTTGACCACACACTAGGTCATCCATTTTCTCCCAGAGGACATCTGACAACCCCGGCAAAGAGTCGTTGCATCAGTAAGACACAACCTTTAGCTGGCATTGCACGGGAGCAGGTCAGGGACCCTCACCTGTCCTCAACCCGCCTCTGTTCCGTTCGGTTCCCACAGCCAGAGAATTAGTATGTGCTGTGTGCTCTGAGCCACTATACAGTGAAGACGAACTATTTGAGGACAGTGGGCAGCAAAGAGGTGGGAAAGACATCCGCTGCTTCTTGCAGAAGCGGGCCACTAGTGATGAGGAGAGTGGCATGGGGGGTTATGTTGCGAGCTGTCAGGCTCTGTACAGCAACACCATTGAGGAGGACAGCGATGACAGGCAAACGCAGATGTAGCCGATCGCACTTAGGAGCAAGGCTGGGACAAGGTATTCTGGTGCCCTAGTTAAACAAGGCAGAAAGTGCCCCCCAAATGGAAACTTCAGCCCACTCCATGCCTCCTTGCATCCCCTTTTCTGCCTGGGATAAAGTGGCGCCCTAGGCGGTCGCGGCCCTGGAAGCAAGGGCTTCATCATCATTATCGGGCGGAGAGAGCAGCAGTTTGCACGTCAGGCAGTGGCGCAGAAAGTCGGTAGTGTGGCTGGGAGTCAGCAGGATGGCAGCAGTGCGAGGTTGGGAGCCAAACAGCCACGGTTTAGACCACCAACTATGCAGGTCCCAGAAAGTAGCAATGCTGGAGCTCACCAAGGCAGCAGCGGTAACAGTCAGTGTGGAGCATTGGTGGTATAATCACCTACTCGGCAGTGTGCCACTTTTCTGCCAAGAGACCAAAGGAGGCTAACATGGCTATGGGTAGAATCTGTGGGAAGAAAGTAAAACGTGACCAGGGACCTAACGTTGGCACCACAGTCCTGCATCATCATATGCAGCATCACCATACAGTGGCCTGGGAGAAACGTGTCTCAGATGTGGTGGTCCATCCTGCTGCAGCAGAAGCACGCAGTGGTATGCCTCCCATTTCAGGCAGTCAAGGCTCCACCACCTCTGCCGAAGACAACTCCCTGTCTTTCACATCATCTACCGGTCCAGATGCTCCTGCTCTTCGACACTCATGGGGCCAGCAGTCCTTCACCGAGATGATTGCCAAGAGACAGCAGTATGCGTCTAGCCATCCCTAAGTGCAGAAGCTGACCGTGCTCCTGTCCAAGTTGGTGGTACTGCTGTTCCTCCCTTTTCAAAAGGGGGACTATGCACCGTTTAAAGAACTTGACAGGAAACTTTGCATGCACTTTAGCCATTTGTAGCCGCCAAGCACACCCTTCTTGAGCTAAACAGAACAGAGAAACTATGAACAGACAAAAACAGAGAGAAATTGATGAATAGAGCAAAACATGGAGAAATATATGAACAGAGAAAGGCCATTAATGATTTCTTGATGATCCAAGCACAGGACAGGGATACTCCACTGTGTAATTTTGATGTCAGTAAGTGGCATCTCATGCATTACTTGTGCCGTTTGCTCAGGCTTTTTCAGAAGACAACATCATTTGTCAGTCGCCAGGACTACAGGATGAGCAACATAATTTCACTGCTTCATGTCCTGGAACATATGCTACCAATTCTGTCTGTTACGGGGACTGGAGACGTGGCGATTACATCTCACGGCCACATGAGTCCGGTGGGGGCAATGGGCAGCCAGTGAAGGGATTGGCAGAGGGGAGAGGCAGAGGAGTAACGAGGAGAGAGGTGAATTAGGCGGGCAGCAGAGTTAAGGATGGATTGAACGGGAGCGAGGGTGATAGATGGGAGGCCACAGTGAAGGATGTTGCAATATTGTTGGCGTGAGATGATGAGGGCATGGACAAGCATTTTTGTGCTTTCAAAGTGAAGGAGTGAGCGGATTGGGTGACAGGAGAGGAGTAGAAGGAGCAGCCGGAGGAGATAGAGGGAGATGAAAAAGACAAGGCAGATGACCCTGACACAACATGGCAGTATACAGTGGAGATGGAGGCAGCGAGTCCCTCAGAGTAACTTGTGCAGATGGCCCGCTGCATGTTGATTTGTCTGGGTTGTTACAGCCGAGTAATCACCATCCGGCAGAGGGATAACTTCTGGGTCTCCACCCTCTTGGTCACTCACTACCAGTCCAAAATGTTTTTTCACCTGCCAAGACGGAGAACAAACTCAAGTACTATAGAGACATTCTATGTAGTCAATTGGTTGCTGCCTATCTGCGCCATCGTCCATCCTCTAACAGGTCTGACCTGTTTCTTCACCCCCCAGTGATTTAGGTACAGACCAGAAGCAGCACCTGGAGCAGACCCTGAACCCTGGATTCTTCTGGCTACCTGCCTCAGCTACTATTCTGATGCTGCCACCCACCTGATGGCACACACCTGCTGCCAGCTGCTCCTTCAACCGCCCACCATCTCTACCAGGGACTGGTATTGACACCCACCTCCCCACTCTTCACTGGGCCATTATGTAGCCTACTGATGCTGCTGCCACCTCACCACTCAGGTCTCCTCATGCTTTTGCTGTCATCTACAGGCTATGTCCCCATGTCACTCTCTTTTTTGGTGTTGCTGTTACTGCCACCTCCTCATTATATCACCAAGCTGTCACCACCTCAAAATTATGACACTGTGCCACTCGCCGGCCTGATGCTGCTGCTGTTGCTGCTGCCACCTCCACATTGTGTAATTATGCCAGTCTGTGGCCTAATCATGCTGCTGCCACCTTCACAATCTGTCAGGTGCCCCTGTGTGGCCTACTCATGATGCTGCCAACTGACCACTCTCTCAGTCGACCACCCTGTGGTTTTCTAATGATGTTTCCACCCTCTACCACTCTATGACATGGCCACTATGTTTGGTTTTCCTCTTCTTTTAATCTGTCACAAGGAATGAAAAGGACAAACACAACCAATTGTGTCTTCGGAGAAGCCATAAGGCTAGTATGACATGGTCCTATGTTTGCATCAGGATTGTCAGATGAGTAGGTAGCGACAAGCAGGAGTGGATACAAAACACAGATGTCACGAGCAGCGGTAGTGTATCCTCTGGACCACTGCAAGCGATGGTGTAAGGCACACCAGGGAGCGGAATCTAAGTAGGTCCCGGTTTTCACCAGAGCCCGCCGCAAAGCGGGATGGACTTGCTGCGGCGGGATTCTGACGTGACTTGCTTGCGATGACAGCCAAGGTTGAGCATGGTACAGAATCGTGAGGCGTAGACATAGTCGGGGACAGGCAATAAGGTCAGGACAGGCGGCATAGGTTCGTGGTCGAGGGACGTAGGCAAGAAGGTACGGTACACAGTATGACGGAAGACTCAGGAACACTTTCTCAATAGGCAATAGGCACTAAAGATAATAAAGGTAACCAGGAAAAGGCATGCTTAAATAGGGGCAGTGACCGGCAATAGCAAATTACCGGTGCATTGACCCTTAACCGCTTGAGGACCTGTCGCACATGGACTTGATGGGCAGAGAACACCAGGATGTCATCCAGATAAACGACTACACATGTGTACAGGAGATCCCTGAATATGTCGTTGACAAATTCATGGAAGACGGCGGGTGCATTGCAGAGTCCGAAGGGCATGACAAGGTACTCGAAGTGCCCGTCACGGGTATCTTCCATTCATCACCTTCACGAATCCGAATGAGGTTGTAAGCCCCTCGCAGGTCCAATTTAATAAATATCTTGGCTTCCCCGAAGCTGGTCAAAGAGTACTGTGATCAAGGGCAGTGGGTAGCGGTTCTTTACGGTAATTTTGTTGAGCCCCCGGTAGTCATTGCAAGGACGTAGGGTAGCATCCTTCTTTGTTACGAAAAAGAACCCGGCCACAGCTGGAGAGGAGGACTTGCGTATGAATCCCTCCTGGAGATTCTCCTTGATGTTGGCAGACATAGCCAAGGTCTCTGGTACCGACAGTGGGTAGACCCTGCCCCGTGGAGGAGACGTCCCGGGCAGAAGGTCAATAGGGCAGTCATAGGGGCAATGAGGAGGCAATGTCTCAGCTTGCTTCGCGGAGAAAACATCCTCAAATTCTTGATATGGAGCGGGAAGGCCCGCCACAGGCTTAGATGGTACAGGAGGAGAAGCAGAATGCACCGGGCGAGGTCCCATCAGACAGCGAGACAGACACTCTCGTCCCCAACGCAAGACTTCGCCCGTCTGCCAGTTGAGCACGGGAGCATTGCGCTGCAGCCATGGGAGACCTAGAAGAATGGACAAAGAAAACCGGGGTAACACGTAAAACGCAAGTCTCTCGTTATGCAGTGCCCCCACTTGAAGGAACAGAGGTTCTGTGCGGAACCGGACTGGATCACTGAGGATGTCCCCACTGACAGAGGAGATGACTAGGGGTTTCTCCAGGTGGACCACAGCAAGGTTATGCAGGGACACTAAGGCAGCATCCAGGAAATTTCCAGCTGACCCAGAGTCCAGGAAAGCAGAAGCTTGAACCCGGATGCCTGATCCAGTCAAACGAGGAGAGGCCTTGCTCTCACCTAGGGACGCCTCTCCAACGTATCCTAGGTGAGAGCATTTACCGAACGCTGAGGACGAATTGGGCAGCCCCAGTGGAAATGTTCGGGGCTGGCACAATAGGGGCATAGGTTTTCTTCACGCCGTCGGGTCAGCTCCTGTGGAGTCAAGTGAGCTCTGTCCACTTGCATGGGTTTCTCAGTTGCAGGTAGGGATGACAACTGTGGTGGCCTCTAGAATACAGGAGCTAGGCGGGGAAACCGACGACCCCTGGCAGGTTCGCGTTCCTGACGTAGCTCTTCTCGCAGTTCAGAAAAACGGATATTGATCCGAGTGGCCAAAGAGATTAGGTCACTCAAGGAGGAAGGTGGATCACGGGTAGACAAGGCATCCTTGATCTGGCTGGAGAGGCCTTTCTTGAAGGTGGTGGCTAACGGCGCATCGTTCCATGACAGTTCCGAGGACAGAGTGCGGAACTGTACCGCATAATCACCCACCGAGGAGTCACCTTGACGCAGATTAAGTAAGGCGGTTTCAGCAGAAGAGGCTTGGGCAAGTTCCTCAAACACGCTGCGGAACTCAGTGAGGAAGGCGGCAAGGATAGCCGTGACCAGATCGTCTCTGTCCCACAGAAGGGTAGCCCAGGCCAGAGCTTTCCCAGAAAGAAGACTGACCATGAATGCGACCTTCGACCTTTCCATAGGGAATTGGTTCCCCATTAACTCGATGTGCAGGGAACATTAGTTGATGAAGCCCCTGCACGCCTTGGAGTCCCCATCGAACTTAGACGGCATAAACAAATGGAGCCTTGGACCAGCAGCCGGTGCAGAAGCCGAAGGAACAGCGTAAGCCACAGGAGCGGGTCGACGCTGCTAGGTGGCCAGGCACTGCTGCATCATGGCGGAGAGGTGGTTGAGTTGCTGGGCCTGCTGTTGCGATCTGTTGGGATTGCTGCGCCACGATGGTGGTTAGGTCAGAGACGATAGGCAGAGGCATGTTGCCGGGATCCATGGCCAGATCTTAATGTCACGAGCAGTGGTAGTGGATCCTCTTGACCACTGCAAGTGATGGTGTAAGCCACACCAGGGAGCGAAATCTAAGTAGGTCCCGGTTTTCACCAGAGCCCGCTGCAAAGCTGCGGCGGATTCTACCAGGTCGCTTCCACTGACGTGACTTGCTTGCGATAGCAGCCAAGGGTGAGCATGGTACAGAATCGTGAGGCGTAGACGTAGTCGGGGACAGGCAATAAGGTCAGGACAGGCGGCAGAGGTTCGTGGGCGAGGGATGTAGGCAAGAAGGTACGGTACACAGTATGATGGAAGACTCAGGAACGCTTTCTCAATAGGCAATAGGCACTAAAGATCCAGCAGGGTAACCAGGAAGGGCAGGCTTAAATAGGGGCAGTGACCAGCAATAGCAAATTACCGGTGCGCTGGCCCTTTAAATTCAACACTGCCGGCACGCGCGCACTAGGGAGCGGGACCACGCGCGCCGCGGGACAGAGACTGCAGCAGGAACGCGGCCGGGTAAGTATGCAGGGGAACAGGCAGGGGAACGAGCACGCCCACGACCCGACATGCGGGGCATCCGTGACAACAGAACACATGCAAATATTCCATTTATTTATTTTTGGGATCAACTCCTGTTTCTTTTTGGCTTTAGCAATGATGGATTATTTACCAATTCAAAGCGGACACTGAAGGATAAAAAGGAAGGGAAAAATGATTAGTGACGTCAATGCAAAATTACTGATGACACCCTCTCCAGTCTTTTAGGGGGGGCTCTACATGTATCAGCATTTAACAGAATCACAACAAAAATTGAAAAAATTAACTGTTTGCCACAGATATTAATATCTCAAGAGACTGGAGTGGCTGGATTTGAGATGTATGTTGGGCTGAAATACACAAACACTGGATTTGACACAGAATTCTCCACAAAAAGTGAAAAAATTAACTGTTGGACTCAGATTAAAATATCCCCACCGGTCTGAAGTTGATGGATTTCAGGTGTGCATGTGGCAGAAATATGCACAGCACACCTTGTATTTGACTCAAATTCCCTACAAAACAAGAGGAGAAATTAACACTTGGCATGAAATACCCTATAGAATGAATGAAATGGAATTCAGGCGTATAAGGGGTAAAAATACAAACACTTATATTATACTCCAAATTACCCTACAATCAAGAGGCTAAATTAAACCTTGGGTGTAAAATACCCTACAGAAAAACCCAAAAGAATTAGGTGTTTTTGGGG
>JAODAL010070203.1:0-16026 GCA_025379985.1 Phyllomedusa bahiana
TCGCTGGGACGTTTTTGGTATCATCCCAATTATTTTCCCCTTCCCCAAACAATGCATCCCACAACGCCCGCTTATGACACGACGCCTGGGACGCCTCAGGCTCAACAGTCAGAAGACAATGCCAGCTTGGACTCTCTACCCCCCGGGCAGCAGTAATGGCACAAAGGTCTCCCTCTTTTGCTTCCGCTTTTGACAGGGGTTCGACATCATACAGGCCCCTAAATAAATGCTGCTCCTCGCAAAATCTCAACTAACTCCAAAGTAGGGACCTGGAGCCCAAACAATGTGATGGAGGAGAACACCCGAGGGGGAACACCCGCGACCCCCCTCCGACCATTGAAACGCCCCAAAAAAAAAAATTAGAAGACGGGAAAAATAGAGAAGGGGAAAACAACTTACGGTTCATGGGGGTCCGAATCGTACCACCTGCGTCTGGCCCCCTATATCACAGACCCGGCGGCGGCTTTGGAAAACTAGACCTCCCTAGAGTTCCACTTTAATGAAAGAGTCCCATCGAATGGGGAAAGGGGAAAAACGAGGAAGACCACGGCCATCTGCCAGTTCCAAAAGTGGATTCAAAAAAAAATTCCTAAAATATACAGCAAAAGAGAGAGGTCAGAGTGGGGGAAAAAACACTCTTTTTCAAGACTTCCCCCAAACAGGGGAAGGGCTTTCCATCCCATGAAAAATTCTTCACGACCGGGAGATAAGTTTTCCAATTGTTATACCCCAAGGTTAAAAGTGCAAGAGAAGGGTCAAGTGGTTTTCAGGGACCCCCCTGAGGAGCGGCACGTCATTTTTCCCCCACGGAAAAGGGGGTTTGGTCGAAGTCTTTTTTAGATATGGGAATTTGAGAAAAGTGAGAAACTGGGCGGCAGCTCCTAATACCATAGGTCTCTGTTGTTTTAGAGATTAAAGATAAACAAAAAATTGTTTTTTTGGGGTGGGTTTGGGAGATAAATATTATATGTTCCCCCCCGGGTGTTATTGTAGTTTGAAAGTTGTGTTTGTTAATTTGGGTTTAAAGTTTTTGGGTGGTGAGGTATTCCCCCCCCAAAAATTTTGAAAAAAAAAGACCCCCCTCTGACGCCCAATGCCCAGGCGCTCCTGGGAGCTTTTGGTATCATTTTTCAAAAAATTTTTTCCACTTTTAACCCCCTAAATTCAGAGACACGGTGAGTAGAAAGGGGGGGAAAAAACCAAAAGGGACCCCCCCCCTTTCCCCCGTCGCTAAAATGATCTCCTGGAATGTCGCAGGTTTAAATCCCCCCGAAAAACGACAAAAACCCTTTTTTTTTTTTGCATGAAACTTTCATTGCCCCCAAAGAAACCCTTTGGGAAAGTCGGCAGTTTGTTCCCATTGGGCCCACATGGCTTAACCCCCCAATAGTGGCCAATTACATGTCCAAACCCAGGGGGGGTCACATTGTACTTTCGACAGGATTATCCAGGAAATAATCGAACAACACATAGATGATGGGGCCCGGTTTTATTTTTCGGGAGATTAAAAAAACGGAGCCCCTTTTTCAAAAATTTTCAGTGTGTACAACTGGCGCCCCAGGTCGACCCGCGATGCCCTTGCAGCGCCGATGTGTGCTCGGGGTCCAAATCGTTCCCCGGTTTCCATGAACGGGCATTGTAAAAACCATGTAATTGAATCAACTGGCCTGTGGGCTGGGGGCAAAACCCGCGAAGCATTCGCCACATTAAAGTCGACACGCCCTTTCCCCCCCGGGGGTACATCCCCGTTTAAATGCTTTGCTTTTTCCCCCCGTGCTTTCCTCTGATCATAAGCGAAAGATGAAAGAAAGACCGCGCAAAGGGCGCCTTTATAAGCCGCAGAACATTCCCCAAAGGGTTTGCGTGACATAGCCCCGCCCATGTAGAGCAGCTGCCCCGCAAGCTGTTTGGCAATTGGCTTGGCCCCTCATTTGTTAGTTTGGGGGGCCACACCTGCCCCCCCAAAACATTTTAATTGGGAAATTTACCTACCCGGGTGAGAGACTCCCAAATTTTGGAAAGTAAGTGAAGTGTTGCCAGCCAGTGCCGGGGATAATTGAGCCCTGATTTCTTCCCAACCTTCCTTTTTTTCCCGGGCATATTGGTAAGGCTATGTCTACACTGCCAAAAAGAGTCAATTTTCAAAAAGGTTGGGGCCTTTCTTTAACGGCAATTATATTGTAAACAGCTTCCATAGACTTGTAAGGGAAAAAGTTTGCTGTCTACACTGATGTTTTTTTTTGTGTTGTTTTTTAAGCCTGGTCTTTTTTGGCACATGTTCGCCCAAAATGTACATCGGGGCACAACATTCTCCACAGGAGTCTATTAAAGCGCAGTGTTTTTTTGGGGAGCTAGGTTTTATGCAAACCCTCCCAGAAGACCCAAAGAAAAAAACCTGAGTGGTTGGCAAAGGTTAGAAAATTCTATCGGGCAAAAAAGGTCTTCTGTGTCCTTTGTGTCACCTTTTAGAAGAAAATGATGATGCTTTGTTCTCATGATTTGTGTACAATGTTAGATTCAAAAGCAACTTTTTGGGGGCGTTTTGTGGGAAAAATTTTTGGCACCATATTTTGTCCCAAAAAGTGATTGCCTTCTGGTGAAAGAAATGCTTTAGGAACGATTTGGCCGTATCATCGTTGGTAACCCAATCATTCCCGAGCCTACTCACTGCCCCAAATGCATTTTTGGGCCAATCTTGTTTAACCAAATGTGTTTGGGTTCCAAACCAACCAAGCGAAGTTTCTTGCAACACAAATATGTTAAACAAAATGGTATATGTAAAAAAAAAAGTGTAAAAAAGGCCCTTTTGGCCCAACATTTCACCAAGTTTTTTGGGGACAAATGAAACCCGACATTTGTCAGCACTCCAAACCCACACAAAAAACCAGCTCCAGTAAATGCAAAGTGTAATATTTGTTGGGCTTTGGGGGGGGCGCAGTTACCTTCAATGGCTTTATGTATGCATAACAAACCCAAAAAAGGCTTAAAGAAAAGCAAAAAAAAATTGGCAACAGCACAAACCCCAAAAACACAATTTCCAAAAACAAGGGCCCCTTTGGGGTCAGCTGTTTGGGGCCAGCCAGTGGCCCCAAAAAAGAGTTAGTTTTTTGGGCCCCATGGATTTGTCTAAGTTTTTTTGGCCACTGCAGTGTAGCCCTAGACGACGGGGCAAGTATGTGGAACAATATGTAAGTTTTTGGCAGGGATATGCTTAAAAATACTTTTTTTGAGTTGTAGTATGCAAGGCATATCATTTTGGGGGAAGCGGGGTTGAAGGTACATTGACAGCGGTATTAGCGGCACCTATGCAGGGCCCACAAGGAGGGGTAACTTCATTGTCTGGACCCTTATGGGGGACACTGACGGGGGTGTTTTTTCCGTTTTGGAACCCATGACCCCCCCAAAGTGCCCTGCCCCAGAAGTGGCCCGAAAAGGATGCCTTACTTGCCTTTGTAATGGCAAGTTGGTTCACATTCCCCACCTGTCCGCAATCATCTACGAAGGAGGGGCCCCCTAGGGCACTTTTTCCCAAAATTTTTTAAAAGTTATGTGTGTGCGAACTATTCACCGTCTTGTGTCTGTGTCTGGAAAGCTGTTGTTGACCCTTTCCCCTTGTATATTTTATTTTGAAGGAGAAATTTTAAAGGGCAAAAACCCCAACAACAGAGACAGGGAGCACAGGACCAAAAGCTGTCGGTGGGTCAACCAATCCAAAACACCCGCTCCAACTTCCAGACAGAAATTCATCAATTTGCAGCCCCAAAAATTGGTCCACCAATATTGTGTGGGGGGGACACACATGATTGGGGCTTTGGTTGGGGAATTGTGGTCCAATGTTTCCGGAATGTCTCCATCTTTCGGGTTAATGCAAACTCGCCTTCATGGGGGTACCCTTGTTAGGGGGAAGGTGCCCTTTCCCCCAACCATTTGGTTCTGTCCCTGCTGTAGCTCTTTAATTGAAGCCCCTCAAAACTTTTTTGGAACAAGGAGACCTAAACCCCACTTTGGACCTGCAACCAACCAATTTGGGTGTGGTCCCAATGGGAGCTTCCGTACTGTCTTGATTAACCACACCAACTAGGCCCAAAAACCAACCAAGGACACACACCTAGTTTGTCCCCATTCTTTTTTCCCGGGGAAAGATTATGTAGGACCCCGATTTATGGTGATGATTTCCCCCAAAAACCCGTTTTAAACTAACACCCTTCCTTTGGCACATTTTTCCAGCCCCAGTGCAGGAAATTTTCACCCCCAAACTCGGGGACTCGTGCCCAATTGCCACATAGTTTTACGCAATAGTCCGGGTTCTTAGGGGGAGAAATTTGATGATTTTGCCCCCAAGGCACCGAAATGTGGGGCAAGGGGGCAAACATGCTCACCCGGCCAAAGGCTGGGGACTTTTTGGGGCCACAGACCTCCCCCCAAAACCGAAAAATTTTACCGGGATCAAGTCAAGAAATCCATTCTCTTTCGGGTCTGGTCAGCCAAGCCCGGCAAGAAACGGAAAGGGATGGCTTTCAATACAACTCCCCCAAAGTATGGGGCGGGGGAAGGGTGGGTTTTGGGTGGGTGGGCCCCCAATGCAACCCTGACCAAAAATCCCCCCAGACATATGATCCATGCTTTCCCCCCACTTTTTAAAGTGGAACTGCGTGGGGGTAGGGGCTAACCTTTTAAAAACCTTTTGAAATTTGGCGAAACCCCTTCCCCATTTCACAAGGGCCATTGTTTGGACACCTGTGTTGGGAGTGGGACTGTTTGGAAGAGCAATGTCACCACATTTTTGGCCCACCAGGACATATTTTCCCTTGGAAAAAATGGGTTGCCGGAAGCCCAAGCTGGCCTTTTTCCAAATACCCAATATATGTTTTGGGAAAGTCTGGGGGCTCTTGGGCCAGACACATACCCACCAGTCAGGGCCCAACCTTTTTGTTTGTATTTGGGTGTTGGGGAAAACCCCCAAAAATTGAAAAAAAAAAACAGGATAACATGCAGGTTTCTATTTATCCGAGCGGGAAAGGCTTTGAACTAGTCCCCGAGTTGTGTATTTTTTCATCTTTCAATGGGGAAGAATCAGCAGCAGGACAGCAGTGCCAAATGCCCTGGGGGTAATGTGGGGAAGGTGGGAAAAGGGCCCAGGCCCGAATAAGTAAGTGGACCCTACTTTACACACATTCATGGGGCCCACAGTTTAAGAGATGCAAACAATGGTGGTGTGTTTCCAAAAGAGGGATTGCAAGAGGTTGGTCCTCCACCCCCGGTCCAATGTGGCAACCAAAATTCCCCTTTGGGCGCCCCCTCCAAAAATTTATGTGAATCTCAGCTTCCTTGCTTGGCCAAAAAAGTCCAGGCTGAAAACACTACTTTGGTGACCTTGCAAACATGTGGGTGATGATTACCCAAATGCAAATAGAGGGGGTGGGAAAGGATGTCATAGGGTTCCCTCCTTACCAATGATTTTTTCGCTTTCCTCCCTGCACCAACAGGACGAATATGTGACTCTCAAATTGGTGCCGGTTTCCCGGAGCCCCCAAAGGTCCGGAGCCATCCCCAGACCAACTGCCCCGGAGGAGAGGGCCCAAAACCTGGGGCGTGGAGCCTTTTAACGCAAAAGGGGGCCGAATTTTACCAAAATGTGCGGCCATCCTGAGGGGGTTTCCACTTCCTCAGCAATAATTTTTTTTCTGTGTGTGTGTATTTTTTGTATTGTTTTTATTATTATTTATGTAAAGCAATGGTTATGACAATGGCAGCTTGTTTTTTTATTCTTGAAGTTTTTGAAAGTGTGTGTGGGGTGCATGAAACCTGTCGCTCCCAGCATACTCATAAGGCTGTGATGTTTATAACTGTGGGGGTGCGACCATGGGTGTCGCATGGTTCTGCCACAGGTGGTACGTGCCACAGAAGGCCCGGTCTCGTGGGGAAGCCAGGATTTTCGGTAGCAGCATTTGGTGGTGACCCTTGTACCTACTGGCTGATGTCCAGCCCCTAAGGGGGGCTTCCCCGGAAAAAACGCAGAGGGTGGGTGGGTTTTCCCCCGTTCCAGGTGCCTATGGTCCAGCCCAGGTAGGGTAGGTCTCTGGAGATCTATTAAAGACCTCCTATCCAATGATGGGGGGGGGGGGTGGTCAACTGCTATGGGAGCAGTGGGGTTTTAGAGAGGAGGTCTAACCCCCCGGTTGAGGAAACCAAACCAGTGGAGAGGTGAGTGTTTTCTGGTGGTCTGGATGGTAGTCCGGCCAAGATTAGGAGGTAAATAATGTTTTTGTTAGTGGGGTAGACGGCCAAAAATTTGTTTTTGTTTTTGGTTTTATTGCCATGCTGAAACCTGCGCTGGGAAAAAACAGGTGGGGTGTTAAAAAGACTTTTTCGGGGTTTCGCTGTTGGTGTGCAGACGCTCACCAAAAACGGCGATCCCGAAGTAAGTACCCAGGGGGCCCAAGATGGCGTCCCCAACGCAAATGAGGTTTACAAACTTATAATAAAGTAGAGCAACCACACACCCGTGCCAAAAAAGGTTTGGGGTTGACTGTTTGGGTCAGTGGAGTAATTTTGAGTAAACAGTGTGAAGTTTGCATTCAAAATTCCCCGCTATCAACTGGGCGAGGTTGCATTCTTTTTTTCCTAATGCCCCTTTAAACATGAACATGTTCCCAAAACCCAAAAAGGGCAAAAAGCCTTTTCTTTTCCCATGGAGTCAAGGGGACACTGAACCCAATTCCCCTTATGTTGCCCGTTGTAATTTGGGCCCAAACTTTTAGACAGACATGCCCAAAACATGGATGACTTGTGTGACAGTGTCGCTCTGGAACATTTTTCCCCAATCGTTGGCAGGTTGAAAACGGAGATGGGGCTGCAACTTTACCTTACTTGCAAAGGTTGTTTCTCGTTTTACGGGTCTTTTTGACTAGTGTGTTTGTGCTTCCTTTTTTGGCTAATTGCTTGGAGGCAGACAGATAGAGAAAAAATCTTTAGAGGTTTGTTGGATGAGTGGAAAAAATGTGCAAAGATTGTGGCCAGACTTGGGGGGCCCCAAATGTACTTATTTTTGAAATTGGACATGGAGTTTTTGGAGAGGTTTAAAGGGGAGAAAAAAATTATGCCTTTTTTGGGTTGCCGTTCGTCAAGAGGGCAGTTTCAGATTGTTTGCCCGTCGAAGGGCATAGTTCATTTTTTGAGGGGGGGAGTGGGGATTTTTTTTGCCCGAAATGATGTCCTAAAAAACGCAGAACTAAGGCCGGGGGTGGAGAAATCCCTGTGGGAGAGCCCAGGGCCCAAACCCAAAACTGTGGGTGTGGTTTTTTGGTGGACAACTAAATTGAAACAAAAAATGAATGAAGAACAAAGAATTTTTCCCAAAACCCCACACAAAAAAACGAAGAAATCTGTGGCACCTCTAGGGGAACTGTGGCCACCATGGGGGAAAAATTGTCCAAATGTGTGCTACTCTGCCTTTTGCTTATTGCTGGACATTAGTGCAATTTCCAGGGCCTTTTAAATACATTTGGGAATGGGGCTTTTTGTCTAGCAAATCCTCCCCTATATTGTATTAATGTGATGCCTAAATGTGTTTTTGACATTGATGTCATTTTGGGCCCCACTTGGATATGTCTGGTTGAAATAATTCATGTCACTAAGCAAACCTTTTTTCTTTAGACTGTGTAATGTATCTGTTTTGCCAAAATTTGTTACGGATTTTCATTTTTAAAAAGGCCCAAATTTGTGGGCCCGTCTTGGCAAAATCTTACGGAATGATTTGGCGCGGAGATAAATTACACGTCTGATAAATATAAAAACCGTGGTATTTAAAGAATAACTTCAGCCACAGACAAAACCAAGTGGTGGAAAAAATTACTTCAAGGGGATTAACACATTTTTGGACAAACACACTAAAGGGAAATATATGATGTGGTTCCCTCAAAAAAAGATCCCCTACCCAATGTATTCCAAAAATGGCGGAAATGCCATAAAGTCACAGCAAATAACCAATGCAATGTGCACACATGTTGCCCCGAGGGTTTCCCCAATGTTGCACCAGGTTGCCTGAGGTTGGCCATTGTTTGAAAAAATTTTCCGAAAAAACCCTTTTTTTAACGTTTTTCACGGCTTTGAAATTTGAAAGCAATTCGTATATCCAACTTAGGGTTTGGGACCTGTGGGCCTCCCAAACGGGTTTCTTGCTTGAGGAGGGATGGTTCGGACAAACATTTAGGAAACGGAAAAATGTGGCAGTGTCGAACTCGACACATTACAAGCATTCCGCCTGCACTTGGACTTCCGCTCAGATAAACCACATTAAACTCGAGCACATTACTTTTTAGTTAGCCCCAATTTTTTTGCTCATTTTATCTACACTCGGTGCATTCTAGCCTTATCATGGATTTTTGCCATGTACAGTTTTAGTACAGATTGCATTGAAAAACCCCTAGGAGGTCCTCGCTCTCCGATTGGGCCAAAAACCGCGCCTCTTTTAACTTTGCCAATCACGAGCTCGCTCTGATTTCTTTTCCCCCTGAAAATCTAGAGAAATACTCGCGCTCTGTTTTTTTTAAGCTGGACGATCCCCCCCGCTTCAACCAATCAGTCGTTTTTGCCTTTTTACTGTCTTTTGAACTGTCCCGCCTTTGAATATGTTGGTCAATTTTTCTCCATAGGGTTTGAATGGGTCCTGTCGCTCCTATTTGATTGGGCAATTTTCCTCCAAGGTTAAATGGGCCCCTGTCGCCCTTTTGATTTGGGTGGTTTTGGGATCAATGAGAAGAGCTTAAACAATTTTTAATTCTGATTTCCCCAATCTCTTATTGCTATTCCTTATGTAGCGCCCATTCGGGGACAACGTGTTGTTAGGGATTTAACGATTTTTTTTAGAGAAGGTTTCCCCGGGTTTATTGATAAAATTTACACTTAAAAAAATTTTTTTTTTATTCTACTCCATGCCGCACGGCGTGAGCCCGAAATTCATTGCGCCGATCTCCCATAGACTACAATGGGGAAGTAGCTCACGTTGATTGGGTGGGATAGCAAAAACCACCGCCGCTCAACCAAACAGCTCTTTTCTGTATTTTTCTGTCTTTTGAACTTCCCCCCTTTGATTTTGGATTGGCAATTCTCCCCCATAGCTTATAAAAGGGGCTTTTTCGCTCCTTTTGATTGGGGTGGTTTATGCCCACCAAAGAGAAAACTTTCAGAATTTGAATTTCTGATTTCCCGGCAATTCTCTCTATTTATTCCTGATGTAGCCCCGGTCTCGGCGACAAACGCGTTGTTCGGGATTAGAGATGGGCGAATTTCTCGAAATTCGGTTCGCTCACTTTGCCGAATTTCCCGACAAAAAAAAAACTTTGCTCCGAATTACTTCGGGACGAATCACGTTAAAAAACAGCTATTTCCAGGCTGCACAGAGCCTGCAGGGTGCTGTAGAACATTGTGCCATGCTTAAATATGCAGAGGGAGCTTGGTTTGGTCTTCATACAATGTTGGGTTTTAGTATGACACGCACATGACTGCCGCTGCTCTTAGAATCGCTTCACTATAAAATTCCCTGGGCACTTAAGAGGGCAAAACTGACCAAAAAAACTCAAGCGGGAATGTAGCCTGATAAAGTCATGGCAGCGACAGCTGGAAAAAAACAAGCTGAGGGCTCAGGTGGCAACATCAGTGACAGAGTGTGGAGGTGACGGTGGCATCCACAGCAGCATGAGGTCAGAGAGTGGCACAATGACATTCTGGAGGTAGCAAAAACTGGAGTAGGCCAAAGAGTTGCACTATGACACAGTGTGGAGTTGACAGCATCAACAGCAGCAGCAGCATGAGGTCAGACAGTGGCACAATGACATTCTAGAGGTGGCAAAAAAGGAGTAGGCCACAGAGTGGCACAATGACACAGTGTGTAGGTCATGGCAGCAGCCACAGCAGCAGCATGAGGTCAGACAGTGGCACAATGACACAGTGTGTAGGTCACGGCAGCAGCCACAGCAGCAGCATGAGGTCAGACAGTGGCACAATGACACAGTGTGTAGGTCACGACAGCAGCAGCATGAGGTCAGACAGTGGCACAATGACATTCTGGAGGTGGCAAAACAGTAGTAGGCCACAGAGTGGCACAATGACAGAGAGTGGAGGTGACGGCAGCAGCAGCAGCATGAGGTCAGACAGTGGCACAATGACATTCTGGAGGTGGCAAAACAGTAGTAGGCCACAGAGTGGCACAATGACAGAGAGTGGAGGTGACGGCGGCAGCAGCATGAGGTCAGAGAGTGGCACAATGACATTCTGGAGGTGGCAAAAACTGGAGTAGGCCACAGAGTGGCACAATGACAGAGTGGAGGTGACGGCGGCAGCAGCATGAGGTCAGACAGTGGCACAATGACATTCTGGAGGTGGCAAAAACAGGAGTAGGCCACAGAGTGGCACAATGACAGAGAGTGGAGGTGACGTGGCAGCAGCATGAGGTCAGACAGTGGCACAATGACATTCTGGAGGTGGCAAAAACTGGAGTAGGCCACAGAGTGGCACAATGACAGAGAGTGGAGGTGACGGCGGCAGCAGCATGAGGTCAGACAGTGGCACAATGACATTCTGGAGGTGGCAAAAAACTGGAGTAGGCCACAGAATGGCACAATGACACAGTGTGGAGGTCACGGCATCAGCAGCATGAGGTCAGAGAGTGGCACAATGACATTCTAGAGGTGGCAAAAAAAGGAGTAGGCCACAGAGTGGCACAATGACAGAAAGTGGAGGTGACGGCGGCAGCAGCATAAGGTCAGACAGTGGCACAATGACATTCTGGAGGTGGCAAAAACTGGAGTGACAATGACAGATAGTGGAGGTGACGGCGGCAGGAGCAACAGCATGAGGTCAGAGAGTGGCACAATGACACAGTGTTGATGTCATGGCACCAGCAACAACAGTAGCATGAGGTCAGACAGTGGCACAATGACAGAGTGTGGAGGTGGGTGGCAATACCAGTCCCTGGTAAAGATGGTTGGTGGCAGATGGAGAAACTGTCAGCAGATGTGTGGCATCAGGCGGGTGGCGGCATCAGAATAGTGGCTGAGGCAGGTAGTTCCTGGCTTTGTAGGAATGGATGAAGTACATACACAGTTTCCTGGCCATTTTCAGAATCTTCTGGAGATCGGTGGAAGACTTCAGGAACCTTTTCACAACCAGATTGAACACATGCGCCATGCCGAGCGCATGGACCATCTCTCCTCGATGCAGCGCAGACACCATGTTCCTTCCATTGTCTGTCACCATGGTTCCGATTTGCAGTTAGCGGAGAAAGCCACACCTCGATTTCTTGCTGCATGACGTGGAGCAGTTCCTCCCCTGTTTGACTTCGTTCGCCGAGGCAAGCCAGGTGTAGAACTGCGTGACACCGCTGTGCCCTACACATGTGGTATGATGGAGCAGTACTTATGGAGGCTGAGATGGTGGGGGTGGTAGAGGAGGAGGAGGCGGACATTGGCGCAGGAGCCGTAGTTTGACAACGTGGAGGAGAAAGCGGCGTCTCCTGTCCAAGTTGTTGGTGTGCCTTGGGCAGGAAGCACATTCACCCAGTGGGCCGTAAAGGACATGTACTGGCCCTGACTGTAGACGTCCGCGCTGCCGTGCACCTTGGAACAAACCGATAAGCTCAAGGACTGGCCCATCTTCTGTTCTACATATTTATGAAGTGCTGGTACTGCCTTTTTGGAAAAGAAAATACGGCTTGGAACTCTCCATCTCGGCTCGGCACAAAACCCCATTAGTTTCCTTTTGAACTTTCGGGGATCCCACCTTTTGGGAAAAGGGAGGGACTGAAAGCCCCAACAACTTGGACAGGAGAAGGGTAAATCTTCTGCACCTTAGAGGGTTTGGACCCAAACTATGCCCTCTTTGAAATTGCCTCGCTGAACGACGCTGGCGCCATGATAACGAGGAGAAAGGAAAGCATCTGGACCGGGAAAAAGATTTTTCAAAGAGAAACAGCCCCCTTTCTGAAAGAGGTGGTGGACCTTAAACGGGCGGCAATGGCTTTCGTGCCACGGGGCGTTTCTTTTGTTGGGGGTTTGCTGCGGCGGGGGCGGGAATTGGCCCAAACCCCCTTTTACCCAAACGTTCTCCCAGGCCCCCGGATGGTGACGCTGCATTGTTGACGCAGGGCCTTTTTTTCCAACTTTAGCCCCAGGCCCCCGTTTCATTTTATCTGCCTAAAATTCACATATACCCATATTGCTCCCCCCCGGAAATTCAAACAAAAAACGGGCCACACCGCCGAGTATGGGATTTTACCCCAACGCTCCCGCACTGAGGGACTACTGCCCCCGCTCCCTTCGCTGACCCCCTGTGCCGCTACTTTCTTGGACCTGCGAAGGGGGTTTTTTTTACCCCGTGGCCATTTTGGCTCCTGACTTCACACTGCGCTATACTGTTTAAAACTCAGGGCCACAAAAACCCACTTGCGGGTTTTCGCCGCCCCCTGACCGCAAGCTGACGCCCCCCCTTCTCCTAAACGTGAATTTAAGCCCTTGCCTCACCCCCCCCCCCCAAGTGCAGTCGGGCCCACATCATCCCTCTATTTTTTGTTTCATCGTCACTGCTGTTTCCCCCCATCCCGGTCCCCTTTGGGAAACAAGGCTGAACCCCCCACAACATGACCTCCCTGCCAATCCAACAATTTTTGATACTTTTCCGCCCACTGCCCAAAAGGCCCGGGGTATTGGGGCCCCCTTTTCTTTTTCTGCCAAATAGGGTGTCACTGCCCCCCCACTGGGTGGGGCAAGGCGGGGTTTAGGGCAGGTGAGGGGCGCTGACCCGCTCCCCGGGGCCCGCCAACAAGGGTTTTTTTCCTGACCTTCCCCCCCGACTCTTTTTGGGTGGGTTTTCAGATGCATCTGGGGGGAATTTGGAAAAATCTAGGGCCAAAACCCAAACAAAAACCATTGGGGTTTTTTAACAACCCCACGGGCCCCTAATAAAGCGGCAAATTTGGCCTTTACCGATGAACCCTGCTGCGACTTTCCCCTTGCTTTTTGGGGACCTGGGCCTGGAATGTTTTTTGCCCTGCCCCCGCAGGGGAAGAGCCTCCACCCTCTGCTGACATACTGTTTTTTTCTAAAATGGCCCGACACTGTTTGATGAAGATAACTGTATATATAAAAAACACACCCTGAATTTTACTCCCAAAAGAACCCAAATAAGAACTTGGGGAAACCCTTGGGTATAAATTTTCGCTCCACAAAAAGGCAGGAAAAAGGGCTTGTATGGCCGTTTTAAAAAATCTGTGTTTTTTTAATGGGAAAATTTTAAAAACACAAACAGGCCCTTTAAATTTAAACCCTTTGGATTTTGAAAATTTTGCCCACAAATTTTCTTTTTGTGGGGGTGAAAAAAAAAGTTTTTTTACTGAGTACAACTGCGAAACAACGCTTAAATTTAACCCCCGATGTAAAATTTCGCAAAAGAATTGAGCAAAACCCAAAAAAACGAGCTTTGTTTTGCGTGTTACAATGGCGTGTTTTTTTAGCTACACAAAAAGAGAAAAAAATTTTTAATTAACCCTTCCCCTTGTGAAAAATTTGGCTCCCGGAAAAATTTATTTTTTTTGGGGGTGAAAGACGTTTTAAAATTTTGTCACTACAGCAGAAAAAAAACGCTTTAAATTAAACCCCCGGAAAGGAAAATTTTTTGGGAAAACAATTTTAGGGAACCACATTTTACGAGCTTTGTTTGCGAGTTACAATGGCGTGTTTTCTTTCCTACACAACAAGAGAAAAAATTTTTAATTAACCCTTTGCTTTTGAATTAGGCCCGCAGGAAAAAAGTAAATTTTTTGGCGTTTAAAGAAAGGTTTTTTTTAGTCACCACGCAGAAAAACACGCTTAATTAACCCCCGGAGTAAATTGGCCAAAAAAATTTAGCAAAACCCCAAACTAAAGAGCTTTTTAGCGGTTACAATGGGGTGGTTTTTTAAAGGGGTACCCCAACAAAGAAAAATTTTAATTAAAACCCTTCCCCTTTTGAATTAGGGTACAGGAAAAAAAGTATTTTTTTTTTTGGTGGGGAAAAAACGGTTTTTTTTTAAATACCAACAGGGGAGAAAAACAAAGCTTAATTTAAACCCCCGATGAAATTGCGCCCCAAAAAAATTTAAACAACCCAAAAAAAATACGAGCTTTGTAAGCGTTTACAATGGGGTGTTTTCCTACGCTACAAAAAACAAAGAAAAATTGTAATTAAACCCTTCCCCCTTGGGGAATTTGGCTGCAGGAAAAATGTATTTTTTTTTGGGGGTGAAAAACGGTTTTTTTTTGTCACTACAGCAGAAAAACAACGCTTTAAATTTAAACCCCCGGAGTTTAAATTTTCGCCCAAAAAATTTTAGCAAACCCCAAAATAAAGAGCTTTGGGAGCGTGTTAAAAATGGCGTGTTTTTAAGCCAAAACAACAAGAGAAAAAATTGTAATTTTAACCCCTTCCCCTTGTGAATTAGGGTACAAAAAATTTAAATTTTTCGGGGGAAAGACGGGGTTTTTTTTAGTCCCACAGCAAAAAACAACGTTTAAAATTAAACCCTGGAATTTTTTAAAATTTTTTTTGCGGCAATCAATTGGGGGCAAACCCCATTTTACGAGCTTTGACGAGTTTTCAAAGGCGGGTTTTTTTACGCAAAACAAAAAGAGAAAAAATTTTAAATTTCCCCCCGGGTTGTAAAATTTGGCGCCCGGGAAAAAAATTTTTTTTTGGGGGTGAAAGACCCGGGTTTTTTTTGTCACCACAGTAGAAAAACAACGCTTATTTAAACCCCTTTAGTAAATTGCGCCCAAAAAATTGAACAACCACAAAAATACGAGCTTGTAAAGTGTTACAATGGCGTGTTTTTTTAAGCTACAAACCCAAAAAGAAAAAAATTGTAAATTAAACCCTTTGCCCTTTTAATTAGGGTACAGGAAAAATTTATTTTTTACGGTGAAAAAGACGGTTTTTTTTTAGTCACCAAAAACACAGAACAACCCTTAAATTAAAAACCCCCGGATGGGAAATTTGCGCAAAAGAATTTTAACAACCAAAAATGAAGTGGTATTTTGATTGTAAAAAAAAACCCCAAAAAACAAATAAAAAGTTAAAAACATCTCTGAACAAGCTTTGGGCAAAAACCCCCCAAAAAACTCTTATAAAAATCAGTTCTCAGTAACAATTTAGCCGCGCAGCACCCTTCCCCAATCATACAAGGGGAAACGGTATACTCCCCCCATCGCGCCCGGACTTAATAGTGCGGTGACGTTTACAGAAAACCCCCGGGCTCTGATTGGGTCAATTTCCCCTTTTTTGCACATGTCTTGCCCTATGCCCTTCTTCCCCCCAGAGGGTCTGCCCCCGAACGCCAAAGGCTTTGAAACCCCTTTTATCAAAACAAAAAACCCACTTCATTGACCCCCAAGTAAACCCCCAAAATTCACTTCGTTCAGAACCGAATTTTTCCTGAAATTTTAAAAGAAATTTCCCCTTTTTTTAGAACCTTCGCCAACACCCCCTTTTATCGGGATTAAAGAAATTTTTGTTTTTGAGAAGTTTTGGGGTTCTTTTTCAGAGAATAATTTTTCAACTAATAAAAATTTATTTTTTTTATTCATACTCCAGCCGCACGGCGCCACCCCCGAGATTGCATTGCGCCCCTCCTCCAAAGACTACAATGGGGGGGGAATTTGCTCGCGCTCAGATTGGGTGGGGGTAGCCAAGCCCCGCTAGCTCACCAATTTAGCCCCCTTTTCCCTTTTTTTACAGGGATTTTGGGAAATGTCCCCCTTTTTATTTTATTTGGGCAAACTTCTCCAAGGGAAAAATGGTCTTTGTCCTCCTTATTCCCGATTTGGGCAATTTCTCCTCCATAGGATATAAAGGGGCTTGGCCCCCCCTCCCAATTTCCTTTGGGTTTGGGAAACTTCTTTTCCGACCAATCAAATAAACTGAAACAATTTTTAATTTGTGTATTCCCGGCAATTCTTTTATTGCAAACCTTATGAGGCCGGTCCCCGGCGACAAACG
>JAODAL010070204.1:0-16026 GCA_025379985.1 Phyllomedusa bahiana
CGGTGATTATATTCCTGCCTTTTGGGAACCCTTTACCCCAGGCAACAGTTCGATGGCACAATCATAGGACCTATGCGGGGGTAACTTCTCAAACTGGGTTTTAGAAAACACCTCAACAAATGTCACGTCAAGGGGGGTACAGTGAGCCCTGACTGGAACCCAGCCCACTGTCCCTGCCTACTTGACGTGCTGCTCTAGGCGGCAGACGGCAACTGGGCGACAGTCCCTGCGCTGCTAGTGTGCTGGGGCCGTCAGGAGGACGAATAGTCAGACAGTTCGGGTCGATACCAAATCAGAAACATCAAGCCACAAATCAGAACCAGAGGGAGAAACGTAAACAAGCCGGGGTCAAAAGCCAAACAGGAGCGAGGTACAAAATCAGAAGACAAGCCGAGGTAAGTAAACAAGCCGGGGTCTGGTACACAAGTAAACAGAAACAATAAAAAATAACAGGAAAGCAAGGCAGCCAGGAAATATCACAGGCGCAACACTCAGCCTTCATGGAGTTTAAATGGGATTCACGGACACCGCCCCTGCAGTTGATTGGAGCGGCCTCCGGGTCCTCCCATTGCCTGGTGCGACACGCCCTCTGTCCGGAGTGGCTGGACCTCTGTCACTTACACAGCTTCCAAGCAGACTGTCTATCAGGGTGAGGTCGCTGATCAGCTGCTGCAGACTTTTGCTCCCCGCAAGCCGAGCGCTGCCCAGCCCTGACAGTATCCCCCCCCCCTTTTAGGAGGGGCCACTGGACCCTTCCCTGGTCTGGGTTTGTCTGGGTGAGACTCATGGAACTCCCTTATCAGGTGATCCGTATGGATGGATGTCGCCGGCACCCATGATCTCTCCTCAGGACCATAACCCTTCCAATGAACCAGGTACTGCAGTGACCTTTGGACTTTACGGAAGTTCAAGATCCGGGTGACTTCATATTCTAACTCCCTCTCAATACAAACTGGAGGAGGAGGCCTAGAGGGCAGAGTCACCGGCTGAATGTACCTCTTAAGAAGAGAGCGATGAAATACGTTGTGTATACGGAGAGAAGAGGGTAATTTCAGCCGATATGCCACCGGATTAACCACCTCCTGAACCACATATGGACCAACAAATCGTGGAGCGAGTTTGCCAGAAGGAACTTTTAATCGCAGACTTCGGGTGGATAACCATACTTTACACTACGTGGAAATCCCTAAAGAAGCATTTATGCTATCTATCATACATGAAAAAACTTTGGGCAGCTTAAACATCTTTTGATCAAAATATGTGAACCGAGAGTCTCAAAGATAACCATACTTTATCCCCAACCGCAAACCCTCTAGAACAAAGACGCCGCCTATCAGAATTTTTTTTTCTGCATGTTCTGGGTATGAAACCAAGTTCTTCTGAACTTGGCCCAGACTGTGCACAGATCTTTAATGATAACATCCACCCCGCTGTGATCAGACGTAGCACTGGAAATGACGTATGTCTCGGGTGAAAGCCATAATTGCAATAAAATGGTGAGGTACCAGACGAGCTACTATCTTGATTGTTCATGGCAAATTCTGTCAAAGGTAAGTACTTTATCTAATCTGCCTGCCGATCAGAAACATAACAACAGTGTTATTGAGGTACTATTTGATTTACCCTCTCTGTCTGCCCATTAGTCTCTGGGTGGAAGGCAGAGGAGAAGGACAGGGTGATACCCAGAGCCTTGCAAAGGCTCCAAAACCGAGACACAAACTGAACCCCGCTGTCAGAAACAATATTCTCCGGTAAACCATGCAGTTTGACGATATGTTTGATAAACAGTTCAGCAAGTTTTTTGGATGACGGTAACCCCCTTAAAGGAACCAGATGGCACATTTTACTGAAACGGTAAACTACCACCCAAATAACCGTTTTGCCCTCCGAATGAGGAAAGTCCGTCATAAAATCCATGGAGATATGGGTCCATGGACGTTCAGATATACTGTAGGTAGAGGGCAAAGTTCGCCAGGAGGACGAGTTCTGGGAAAACCCTTTGCCCGGCGCAGACTTCACAAGATGCCACATAGGCCTCAACATCACGAGACAATGACGACCACTAGTAGATACGAGAAATCAGTCTCTTTGTGCCAGACACCCCAGGATGTCCAGATAAAACAGAATCATGAAATTATTTTAATAATCGTAGCCGGAGCTGAGTGGGGACAAAGACTTTTGCAACAGGACAATTAGCAGGTCTCATATTCTGGTTTGTCTTAATCTCAGTGGCTAAATCAGGGGAAATAGCTGAAACAGTCTCCTTGGGCAATATAGGTACTGGATCCTCCTGGGAAGCGTGGCTGGCACAGAAGCTTCTAGATAGCGCATCAGCTTTTACATTCTTAGAACCTGAATAACCGCCAATCAAAAAGCCCAGACTAAATAACAAAAAATAAACCCACCACACGGGTAAATAACAAAATACTACAACGCCAAACAAAACTACATTTACCCAATAAAATAAATATTTCTTTATTCAGAGTAAAGTAACACAAATACAAAATAAACAGTAAACGGTGCAAAAAAATTGCCAAACGTGCTTCCGGTAAGTATATCCCAAATCAAAATAACTCAATAAAAAAAAAAAGGATAATAAAAATGGTACACATGATTTAGAGTAATATATTCAAAAAATACAAATGCTCCAAAAAGGTAACATAAATAATACATATATAATCAAACCAATGTGTATAAATAACCAATTCAAAATAAAGCCATAATAATAGGATAATACAGACCAAATAGCACGCTGAAAAGACCCAACGCACGTTTCGCAGGAATGCTTCGTCAGGGGTGCCTCCGACTTTGTACTGCACTCCTGACTGTGTTTGGACTCCGGCTTGTTTTTGACTATTCTCTTGGATTACGTTTCTTGGCATACGTTCCCGTACTGTGACTGACCCGGACTGTTGGACTTTGAGTTTCCTGACGGCCCTGCACTTAGCAGCGTAGGGGCTGTTGTCCAGTTGGGGTCTGCCGCCTGGGGCAGCACACCAAGTAGGCAGGGACAGTGGGCTGGATGGCAGTCAGGGCCCACTGCACCTCCTCTGACATGACAGTTACCCTTCCAAACTTTCCAACAATGTGAAGAACTCTTTATGCTAAAGCTAATGGCAAATTACTATACAAGCTCACTAAAAGCTTCAGTTGCCAGAGTCAAAGCATAGAAAAAATACTCTACTGTCTGAGCTCCATAGATCAATTTCCCTACTAACAGTGGATATCAAATGTTATGTCTGGTGCTGGATTACAAAAAAAATGACATTCCATTAAGTTACTATAATTACTTAGTTTCAATGTTTTCAATGTTTTGCCAGTGATTAAAAGAATCATTAATTGTGACATTTCATTATAATTAATGTTACAAGAATTATTTATTTTAACATTTCAGAACTAAATATCTGAACTTAATGAAGAAAAAAGTTATATTGTGCAGATTGCTGTTAAAAGCATCTTCTGAACAAATGAAAATGTAAAAACAAGCAGTCATTTCTAGTTAGTGGCAAGACATCTATACAATATAAGAAAAATTAGGCTTCAGTATTTTGTTTAAGAAAAAAGGAATCAGTCACAATAAATCATTTAAAGAGAATTGTGAGGGCTCATCTGATAAGCATATTATGACAAATCCACATAGCATAGTATAAGATTCTGAGTCGTGACTTTGCTTACCTGTACACTATGCAAAGAAGGGCATTGGGTTACCTAATGAAAAGCTTCTATGCACAAAAAACACAGTTTAATATTCATCAAATCAGTTGGACATGATCAGAACAGCTTTTCAGGTTTAGACTGTAAACAAGAGCAGCTGTTTATTGACAGCAAGCAGAGATACTGAAAAGCGTAAAAAAGGAAACATCAAGTTTACTAGAAAGTTGCATATTTCTTCCTGATACAGTGATTAAAGGGTTATTCCCACTTTAGACAATGATGGCATATCGCTAGGATATGCCATTATTGTCGGATAGGTCCGAGTCCCAATTCTGGGACTTGCACCTATTTCTAAAACGAGCACCAAAGGCTCTCCGTTCTTCTGCTTTCAGAATAAAGAAGTTTTGGGGCTCATTTTGGAGATAGGTGCAGATCCCAGAGGTGAAACCCAGATCTAGCAGACAATAAATAAATATTTTGTACAATGTCCCCACAATTAATAATTCAACAATTCTGTGCTTATCCTCTTAGATATGTCCTCTGCCTTTGACACTGTCGACCATTCACTCCTGCTACAAATTCTCTCATCCCTCGTCATCACAGACTTGGCCCTTTCCTGGGTCTCCTCATACCTCACTGATCTTACATTCAGCATCTCTCACTCTCATACCACCTCCTCCTCTCGCCCTCTCTTTGTTGTTTTCCCCTAGGGGTCAGTCCTGAGCCCACTACTCTTTGCTATCTACACTCTTGGTCTGGGTCAGCTCATAGCATCACATGGTTTTCAATAACATCTGTATGCTGACGACACCCAACTTTACATCTCCGACTCAAATATCAGATCTCTGCTCTCCGAAATCCAAGATTGTCCATCGTCCTTCTCCTCCTGTCTTCTAAAATTAAATGTGGAGAAAACTGAATGTATTACCTTTTCACCATTTCATTCTATCCCCCCAACTAATCTTTCTATCACAGTCTATGGCTTTACACTTTCACCGATCCTGCAAGTCCACTGCCTTGGGGTAACCTTTGACTGCTCTCTGTCTTTCAAGCCACACATCCAGGCCCTTACCTCTGCCTGTCACCTTCACCTGAAAAATATTTCTCAAATCTGTTAATTCCTTAACTTTGATACTACAAAAATGCTAGTCCATGCCCTTGTCATCTCCCACCTAGACTACTGCAACATTCTCCTCTGCAGCTTTGAATCTAGCACTCTTTCTCCGCTTTAAACGATCCTTCGGCAATGTTCACATGGCTTATTTTGGGACGGATTTCAGCCCGTAATTCGCGCTGTACTGCGCAAATTATGGGCTAAACTCCGTCCCAGTCATTACGGTAATCCAAAGTTCTCATAGAGAACTATGGATTCTGTCTCCTCTCCCCGCTCGCGAAATACGGCGAGCGGGGAGAAAGTGACATGTCAATTATTCAAGGTGGTATATGCGCCGTGGATAATGAATGTTTATGGGGCCGGCGGGCTGCCGGCCCCCCCGCCCCCGCTGCCAATTACGACGTGAATAAGCCGTGTGAACTCGGCCTTTAAGTGACTGTCTGAGAAAACCCAAAAAATAATACAAAATGAAAGAATACTAACAATAAGTCAAAATATAGTACATAAACTACTGACAAACACTGCTAAATCATATAGAATTCATATATATATATATATATATATATATATATATATATATATATAATATTATATATATATATATATATAAATACTATGTGATATATATATAGGCAACCGGCTGGAAGAGTCATAGATGGTAAATATGTGCCAAGAAGGTTGCTATATGGGCTGCCAAGGTTCCAAGTATGTCACGCTGGACAGTTTTTCCATGTAGCCAAATAGCAGCACCAGAGCTGCTGTCTATGTGCCACCGTAGTCCAAAGAGCTTGGTGGAGAAAAGGAGCATCTTAGTGACGTTAGGTCACTGACTCGTCTATTTAGTTAGTATAGCTGCTATGCAGCTTATATGGGCTCCTTTTCTTTTCTGTAGCGAGGGTGGGAGGCCGTCCCCACGGTCCAGTCTGGGTATTTTTTGGACCTCTTTGAGGCCTTTAAAAGCCTGCGAGCTGCAGACCTCAGGTAAGGAGTGTAACCTGAGGATTCTGTTGCCATTTCCCTCCAGAGTGTGCTGCAGTTGGGAGCTGTCCTGCTACCCTGATCGTGGACTCAAACCACACCACACATTCGTATGCTGACATACGTGTAACGGGTTGGTGGATTCGCTGGACCACCGAAAGCAATGATAGTTAAGGCACGCCAGTGAGCGGAGTCTAAGTAGCCCCCGGTATTCACCAGAACCCGCCGCAAAGCGGGATGGATTTGCTGCGGCGTGAGGCTACCAGGTCGCTACCCCTGACGTGACTTGCTTGCGATGGCGGCCCGGGTAGTGCGTGGTACAGAATCGTAATCCAAGACGGAGTCGGGACAGGCAGGAGGTCAGGTGGGCGGCAAGAGATTCGTGGGTCAGGGGACGGGAAAGTACGGTCAGACAGGTGGCAAACAGGCAAGGTCAGCGGAACGGACTGGTACACGGGTAATCAATACGGAACTCCAACAGTCTCAAGACTCACTAACGCACACCAACAATCTGGCAGAGAGTGCAGCGGGCGTGTACTTTATATAGGACCAGCGGCCGACAATTGACAAATTAAGCAACGCGTGCGCGCGCGGCGGCTGGGACAGGCAGGAGCAGGAAGCACAGGAGCGTGGACGGGTAAGTGAACAAGCACCGGAGCCCAGGCAGCAAGGGGCTGGTTGCGGGCGGCCGCGGCACCCGCGCTGGACCCCATGCGGGCAGGGGGCGGCCGCGGGGGGCGACGGCACCCACGCCAGCCCCCATGACAATACATTTATTTGGCTGAAGCTAAGCCATCTGCTTATGCTATGTATGGACCATTTTTTAAGTTAATCTCCCACATATGGTGGAGGATGCAACGGGCAATTTTGGTTGCTAAGGTTATGGCTGCATATGTTTTTCAGTTTGGAGTGTTTAAAACTGGATATGTCCTGGATAAAGGCTGCTACCGCATTGTCGAGCTCGTCTCCTGCCATAGAGGAATTGTGCCAACAACTGGTGCAGGCAAAAGCGGCACAGCAAGAAACGAATCGTCCGTTGCTGGAACAGGTGGCTGCCCTCAGGAACAGTGTTACTTCTCAGAGGATGGAGGATGTCCCAGAGGTTATCCAGGTGAAAAAGGCAGTGCAAAGCTCATTACAAAAGATGACCCCTAATGATGACCTAGAGACATACCTTGCTGGTTTTGAAAGACTTGCGGAAAGGGAGAAACCTCCTGTGGCTATGTGGACAGATGTTTTGGCACCTCACCTGGTTGGAGAGCCACAAAAAGCATATTTTGACCTAACTGCAGAGCAAGCCAGACACTATGCACTCTTCAAAGCTGAGGCTATGGCTCGGCTGGGAGCCACCCTAATGGTGCCGGCTCACGGAGTCCATGAGTGATGGTTTGTCAAGCATGTTCTCCACGCTCCCAGCTATTTGACCTGCTACACCTGGCGCGCAAGTTGTTACAGCCTGAAACCCTGAGTCCGATGGCCATCATCGACCGTATAGTATATAGTTATGGGTCCTACCTCGAGAGAGCCAATGCTGGGTTGCCCAGGGAGATCCCAGAACCCTATACCAGCTGTTTGCACTAATGGAGCAGTTCACCTCTACCGAAACTTATCTGGGAGCTGGAAGCAGACCACAGTGGTACGTCGGGCACTACAGAGAGCGGGTCCAGAGGTCCAGCACCAACGCCCGCTCTTCAGCTGATCCAGAGGTCAGTTCCAGACCCAGTCGTGGTGACAAGCCCAGAGGAGCAACGTTGGCGGTGCCAGTGAGAGTACCCTCGTTCTTCTAGGCCCTACTTGGCAGTAGATTTGAGGTGCGTTGCTGGGGGTGTCGACAAGTGGGCCATGTTGCAGCGCGCTGTCCCCAGAGGGAGAAGCCAATAGAGTGTGAGACTGCCCGATGCCTCTCCTTGTTTGCCCACCCTGTCGGTAATGCTACACCCCTGCAGGATCCCGGCCCTAAGGAGTACAAACTCCAAGTGCATGGGGTCAGGATAGCAGCCCTGCTGGACTCTGGCAGCCTAGTCACCCTTGTACGGGCCACTGTTCCCCATGTTCTGGTGACCCCTGAATGGCGGGTGGGGGTTATTTGCGTTCATGGGGACACCAAACACTACCCCCTTGCCCGGGTGAAAATAAAGACTGGCTGCAGAACTCTGGACTATTAGGTGGGAGTGGTCAAGGGTTTAATACATCCCATGGTAATAGCACAAGACTTTGCATTGTTTTGGGAACTTTGGGAGAAATCCCCAGTGCTCGATACCACGGACTTACAGCCCTAGTCTCTTAGTCTCATTCCCCTAGCTGACAATGTGCAGGAGGATGCAGTAGGGGTGACCACTGATAATTCTCCCTTCGCGGTGCTAGCTGGCAAGGGGGAGGAGCCATCCACATCCGAGCAAAACGTTCCAGAGCTAGAGGTGTCATGGGAGACCTTTGGAACAGCTCAGTTACGAGACCCCTCCCTCAAGCATGCGTGGGAAAATGTCTCGGTAATAAATGAGGTTCCACAACGGCCCGGAGCCGACACAAGGTATCCACATTTTATGTGTATAATAACATCATATATCGTGTTAATAAGGTGCAGGGAGAAATTTTGGAACAATTGGTGGTACCAGAAGCCTATAGAAGGATGGTGCTGGATTTGGCATACATCCATGTGCTAGAGGAGCACTTGGGGGCAGATAAAACGCAGGAACGAGTACTGCAAAGGATTTATTGGCCAAGGTGTTATCAGATGATTGCCAATTTTTACAAGTCATGCCCAACTTGTCAACTAACAGCTCCGTTGTTCTATTTTAGGAGTCCGTTAGTACCCCCACCCATAATCAAAGTGCCATTCGACAGAATAGCCATGGATTTGGTAGGACCCTTAGTTAAGTCTGCCCGAGTCACCAATACATCCTGGTCATCCTGGACTATGCCACTAGGTAGCCGGAGGCTATTCCCCTGCACAAAACCTCCTCCAAGTGTATTACCCAGGAGTTCTTCCATGTCTTTTCCGGAACAAGTCTACCCAAGGAGATACTGACAGACCAGGGTACGCCTTCTATGTCCAAGGTGATGCAGGATTTGTGTAAGCTGCTGAAGGTTAAGCAGCTCCGAACATTGGTCTATCATCCTCAGATGGACGGCCTTGTGGAGAGATTCAATCGAACCCTAAAAGGAAAGTTGAAGAAGGTGGTAGAGAAGTACAGAAGGAACTGTGATTGTCTGTTGCCCTACCTCCTGTTCTCCATCAGGGAAGATTCCCTAGTCCTCTACAGATTCCTCCCCCTTCAAGTTACTGTATGGGAGACACCCCAGGAGGTTACTGCACATCGCCAAGGAAACTAGGCCGAGTGAGGCCACCCCCTACAAAAGTGTTATAGAGCATGTGGCCCAGATGCAAGATCGCATCAACACTGTTATGCCCATTGTGAAGGAACACATGCAGAGGGCCCAGAAATCCCAGAGTCAGTTGTACAATAGGGCGGCCAAGGAGACACAGTTTAATGCTGGGCACCGTATACTAGTACTTGTTCCCACTGTTGAGAGTAAGTTCCTGGCAAAGTGGCAAGGTCCGTATGAAGTGGTAGAGAGGGTTGGAGAAGTGAACTATAAGAATCATCAACCCGGGAAAAAAAAACCTATCCAACTCTACCACGTGAACTTGCTTAACCCTTGGCATGACTGGGAATCCTCAGTTGTAGCCCTGTCCGCTCAAATGGAAACCACCTCAGGGATTGAAAAGGTCACCTTAAGTGATGTCTTCTCCTAACCCCAAAAACAAGAAACTTGGGAGTTTCTTCAGCGAAATAGGGATCTTTTCACCGACCTTCCTGGCACTGCCAATGTGGTCCAACATGAGATTGTTACTGACCCTGGAGTAATAGTACACGTGAGACCTTACCGAATTCCGGAAGCCAGTAGTCAGGCAGTTTCTGAGGAGATGAGGCGCATGTTAGCCCTATGGGTAATCAAGGAATCCAAAAGAGGATGGTCTAGCCCAATTGTACTGATGCTTAAGCCAAATGGGACCTGGTGGTTCTGTAACGACTTCCGGCGCCTGAACAAAGTGTCCAAGTGGCATTCCTACCCAATGCCTAGAGTAGACGAGCTAATCGAAAGGTTGGGGCAAGCCAGGTACATCACCACCTTTTAACCAAAGGGTACAGGGAGATTCCCCTGTCAGAGGAGCCTAGGGATAAGACTGCCTTCTCCACTCCGGTTGGGTTGGTCATTACACCAGGATGCCTTTTGGGCTTCAAGGAGCACCAGCCACATTCCTAAAGTGCACTGAGGGCGACGTAGAGAAATTCCCCACCCCAAATAAACAAATTCCACAGCTGCTAAACATTGCATCACTATTAACTAGTGCCTAAATGTACAAAAAGCTATAACACAAAGTTCTGTGTATAAAACTACTAAATTCTAGTCATGCAATCACCAAATAACACTGCTACACAAAACTAGAATCTCAAGGCTAATATTACCAATAATCCCACTAAAATCAAATACTGCCACACCATGACCATATATCACCACCACATAGTAGCTGAGTAATACTGCCACAGAATGACCACATATTGCCACAATATAGTTACTGGATAATATCGCCACCTATCATCACCAAACAGTGACTGAATAATACCACCACATAACACAAACACATACTCACTGAATAATACTGCCACGCCATGACCACTTACAACTACAACATAGTGGCTGAGTAATACCACCACATATCATCAACACAAAGTGGCTGAAAAAAAACGCCATATCATGAACACATATCACCACCACACAATGAATGAATAATACAGCATTAAGCTACAACAAACATTATGGCCATACAGTGACCATACAGTGGTAGACGCCACTTGTACACAGGCGCCCTTAACACATAAGTGATTACAGTAAAGTTAAATTCAGGTACTTACAGAAGATGTCTTCTCTGATGAGTCATTCTCTTCTATGATGAGTTGTTCTCTTTTCCTTTTTTTATCTTCATCTACTGAAACTGCTATAACCCCTTTCATTGTTCCCCTGCTGCCAAGACATTAGCTATGGGAGCTTGTGTCAGGTGTAAGCGATGTGGCATCATCACGCTGCTTACGCCAGGATAAAGCCTTGCATCACACTGCCTGCGACGCTGATTTGTCTTTACAGGACTCACTGGGCACTGTTGATACAATGGGGAAGGCAGGCACAGTAATGAGCCTTCTCTGCCTGCTCACTCAGGGGCCAGCTAACCACTGGCCCCTGAGAACAACTCTGTTCTTCCCTTTTTTAATACACACCAATATGCTGCTCACCTTAGCGGCAGCTGATTAACATTGCATGATGTTCTGTAATCTATGATCTACAAGTACACACAGATTCTTCTCAACGAGCAATTTTCCCCCTTAGGACATAAGGTGCATGCAGATTATTCGTACCTAGATGCAGAAATTTAGATTTATCCACATTGAACCTTATTTGCCAAATGGATGCCCAAACACTCAGTGTGTCCAGGTCTGCTTGCAGTTTATGAACATCCATAGATTGCACTACACTACATAGCTTGGTGTCATCTGCAAAAATAGAAATAGTGCTATTAATCCCCTTCCCTATGTCATTAATAAATAAATTAAAGAAAAAGAGGACCCAGTACTGAGCCTTGGGGTACATCACTTATAACGGGGGACCATTCAACGTAGGAATCATTTACCACCACTTTCCGAGTACGATCTGATCGCCAGTTTTCAATCCAGTTACACACTATTATTTCTAGTCCTGTAAACTAAATTTATGCAATAGGCGCTTATGAAGGACAGTGTCAAACGCCTTTGCAAAATCTATAAACACTATGGGCGACATGTATGTACGGTGCTGCACCAGTATACTGGTGCGATTTCAACCCAAAAACTGTTGCAGCCCTGTTCTCTTGATGTCTGAGTAGGCGCACTCCAAAATTAGGCATATTTTGCAGCGTCAATACCACTTTGTAAAGCGCCTGTAGTAGTAATACAAGTTTCATGGCTGTGAACAGTGTTGTAAGAGTTAAAATATTAATGGTTATGTGCTATTTATATACATATATATATGTGTAGATATACATTGATCAATAGATATAGATAGAATGGAAAAGTGTAGAGAAATAAATGAATTAACGGTATAAAACTCAGTGTTTTTTCCAGAAACAAAGTCTTTTGTGCATTTTTTGTTTTTTATACATCAGAGTCTTTTGAGATGTAAACCCCCATCTGCGGGGGGTTTTGGTCCCAGCAGATGACAGCAAAAAACCTTCCACTATCAGTGGAGAAACCCTTTTACATATAAAAAATTTTATATATTTTTTTTAAAATTAATGCTGAAATATTCAATAAAGGGCAATGGAACGGGTTAATATATAGAAGGGTGAGAACCACTAATTTTCCCCGGGGAAATTTGGCATGAGAAAACCAATCACATATGAACAATTATTCTGTGACAATCAATAGAGAATCGCATATGGGGGCCATTCAGAGAATAATTTAAAAAAAAAGACCCTTAGCAGATAAAGTTAGAGTTCTTCCAGTGGCCAGTTTGAAGCTGCGCGCCTGGATCCAATTCCTCCTTCAGCAGCTACATGATCAGAAAACCCATGGTAATGTAGGCAGGGATTTTCTTTTTCTAAAAAGAACCCGTAAAAAATATGGGGACCGAAGCAAAACCCCACACTAATAATTTTTTTTGTTGTTGAGCCTAAATTTGCTAGTAACGATCTTATTTAGTTTTTTTTATTGTATTGTTTTGCTACTTTTCTTTTTGGGGGAAAATTTTCTGTGCTGTTTTTTTACTTGTTTGATACATTTTTTTCTATATTTTGTTGAATTTTAGTTATTTCTTCGATTTTAAAGAATTTTATTTAAAAACACATTCTCTGTGGGATTATTGAATTGAAAAAAATTAAGATATCTTTAAAAAAATTTTTCGGGAGAAATTTGAAACTGACATTCCCTATACAAAAGGCAACGAGGATGAATTCTTTGTTTTTTAAATTCCCTGTTTTTAGCTGCGCGTGGTTGCTTTTTTGAAGCAGTCAGAGATTTCTTTTGTATTGGCTATTGCCCTTCTGAACTTCCCATGATAAGGGGAGTTTGTTAAATAAATTGTTTGGTGAGGCAAGGATCCGAACAAGTTGGGAAGGGGAGTATTTCGCATCCCCGGGTGGTCTATGACCGGTCAGTGACCCCTGGGGGCTGAATGCTTGGTCGTTTGGCGCGCCGCAACATGGCCCGAATTGGGGGGGGAGTTCCCCCCAGGTGCGTGCATACAGTTTTGTTGGTTTGGGGGGCTGGAATCACGGGGAAAGTCAGAGCTAGGCATCAGGAAGTTGGGGATGGCTTTGTCGACTGCGCTCGAAGTCTGGATGGTTCATTAAAACATGTGAAAAAAAAATGTAAACAATTGTCTGAAAAAAACATTAAAAAACTTAATGTTTTTAGTAAGAGATGCTAAACCCTTTTACAGATAAAGCTAATGAAATGAGAAAAAATTTTTGTGTTTTAAGCTGTACATATGGTAAATGCAAAAAGGAAAAAAGCAGCAAAAAGTTTAAACCAGTACGCTGTGAAAGGCGTGATTGTGTGAGAGAGATAAGGGAACCCGGTGAATGAGGGGGTAGTGTCTGCCTCCGAGGATGAGTGAAAAATTGTGACGGATGAAGAGATAAATTGACAATGATTTAGAAAGGTTAAAAAATAAGTGAAAATTTAACCAAGACCTGTTGTACAACAAAAGGCAAAGGACCCTTGGGGACCCCCTGTGACTACTATTGACTTTTCTGATTTTACCATCTAATACATTGAGTTAACAAACATATAGACAAAGGACAGGAGAACTTTGTTGAATTGGAGGGTGAATTGTGGGTGACGGAGCTGATGAACCAAATTAAACTGCTGCAATTAAATAAATGGGTTCTTTACCCCACCCAAAATTAAAGAAAAATTTTTAAAAAGGGGATGGGGAAAAAAAACGGGATCAATTTCAATTGAAGGTTTTGCCCAAATTTGCTGGGCAGACCCAGAAATGGAGGATGAACAAAGGGTGGAGAATACTAGTGAAGTAAAACAGCATGGGAGAGAGGGGTATAGGCTGTTTGATATAACCCCCCCCTTTTAAAATGGGACCTGTCAGAAACCCATTCACAGCAGGCAGAGATCTAGGTGTTTAAGAAGCACCTCCCATTTAAAAGGGACATTGTTGTTATTTTAGGAGGGGCAGTGGGTTTAGCAGTGTTTGGGATGGCTGGTTGTTTTGGGGACAATTAAGGGGATGTAGGACGCCACAGGATCAAACAGACAAAAAACCTAACGGGCGTGCAGGAACAAAAAAACTACATATTCTCTAAATTTCAAGAAAACACTGTTTTCAGAATTAGGAAGCTGGGGTTTCTTTGAGGGGGAAAAATAAACAACCCCAAAATGTATTCGAGAAATGGAAGGAAAAAACACAAAAAAGGGCAAGAACAATACACCTATGCACCACCCGTTGACAACACCATGCAAAAATACACCAAGGCAAAATCCCAAAATTTCAGTGGAATTTCCACCAACCCATATATTGAGAAGAAGGGGTTCCTGGGGACGGACAAACATTAATCTGTAGAGCAGGGGACCAAAGCCCATATGTCCCATTGACAATTTACTGGGGGAAAGAACACGACCCAAAAGGGGGTTAGCCCAAAGGGGGCACTGGGGTGAAGTGACACTCATACAGGCAATCCTTCCAAAACCCCACAGGACCATATGACAGGGAAAGGGTATGGTGGGGCACAAAACATGGGTAAACAACATCACTGAAAGCTATCCATAGGCAAATACCTCCTTTCAATCAACAGTTTTAATAAGGAATACCTCAGAACATATTGGGGAATTTAAAAATTTTTACTGAAAAAGCAATTGATACGAAAGGGGAAAAATTTTGATTTGGGGGTCAGGGTGTAAAGATTCATGCAGTAAAGCCATAGTGGAAGGGAGGCAAAGTGGACACCCCTTTACATAACCCCCACCACTACCCAGTTAAAACTAAACAATACAGTTACCTGGGGGACCAAAAAAATTGGGGTAGACTATTTAGGATTTTACTGCGGGGTGGCAACATTTGAAAACCCTGGATCCGTGTGGCCAAAACTCAAGACTGATGGGTCCCTAAGAAAGACGGTGGACTATTTTGGCCTCCAAAATGGCGCCACCACTGCTCTGCAGTTTTGACTAAATACCCTTGTTGAAAACTAATGGCAGCAGGGAAGGCCCCTGCATGAAGATTTTGCTAATCGTTCTTCATATCCCGCATTGCTCCAGAATGTCAAGACCATTTGCTTTTACCTGGATAGACAACATATACCTTTCCGTATTTGCCACAAGGATACAATTTACAGTCCACTCTATGGGATGGGATAGTTTCCGAACTTCAAATGACAAAAACCACGTTTGAAAAAAATGTGGTTTCCATTTTTTTATAGTGGTGATATGAGATTACTGGGAAAAAAAGAAAAAGTGAAGAAGCGCTTCCATTTGATTTAACCAGCAAACAAGTTGGGCAGTGAACCAAAAAAAATACAGGGCCCATCTATGAGGTAAAATTCTTTGGGGATCATGTGGGGGCCAGAAAAAAGTCCACAGAAAAGCCATTGGGGGAAAAATCAGAATTTCAAATACCTACAAAGAAGAAGGAAGCCCGCCTTTTTTGGGACTTATGGGATTCTGGAGACCCTTTATTCCTCACTTGGGATTAAAATTCTAAGACCCATACTGATTTGAAAAAAAAAGCTACCCTTTTAAGGGGAAAAAGAACAGCAAGCACCCCTTTCAAATCTGCCAAAGAAGCTATAGTACAGCAACAGGGGCTGGGGCCCAGTCCCTCCGACAAGCCCTTTGAATTGGAAACTATGAGAACAACAATATCGCTACTTGGATTTTTTGGGAGAAATGGGAGGAAGGCAAAAATTTCCCTTTTGGATTCGGGCAAGACAATAACAGCATCAAGACCAAAATTCCCCACTGGGAAAAGGGGAATTCTTGGGCTTAACTGGGCGTTAATAGGAAATGAAAACAAACGGAAGCTCACATGACTGATTCAGGGTACCCTAGCGGTGGGTCAGAGACAATGGATTGGGTCTCAGCAGGAGGCCCCGAATTTAAACATTGTGAAAAAGGAAAAGGTATACGTTACGGGTTTCCGGACGCGGGAAGTGGGTCCAGGACCCCCGAACGAGGTGTAACCCCGCCAGGGAAACAGAATCTAAGTAGGTCCCGGTATTCACCAGAGCCCGCCGC
>JAODAL010070205.1:0-16026 GCA_025379985.1 Phyllomedusa bahiana
TTTCCCCCCTCTATTCCATTTTCTTCCACACACCCCACATTATCATGGAGATTTCAACACCCCCATCGCCCAACCCCCTCTCCCCACTACAAAAAACTCCTTTCTTTCTCCTTTTCCTTTTGACCTTTCCAGTGGATCTCTGACACACACGGGACCTTTTTCACCCCCTCTCCCCCCTATAAAAACCTCTAAAACCTCCTCTCCCATTTCTGACCACAGTTTCCCCTCCCTTTCCCCTCCACCATCTCCACTCCACCTCCCCCAAAATCTCTCTCCCCTGCATGAAGTAAAAAAACCCCTCTTCTACTCTCGTTCCCCTCTCTACAATATCCTCATTTGCTGATCCGGGCCAGCCACCGCTTTCTAAAACCCAAACACATCAAACTACCCTTTGACTGGGGTTGCCCCCCTAAACCAAACAAAACCCTGCAAAAACAACAGCCCCGAACAAAATTTTTGGTAAACAGCTATGAAAAGCTTCCAGAATTGCTGAAACCCATTTAAGGAAAACCCCCCTACGACGACCCGCCCATACAAACAACACTGCATACATTTAAGTCCGACTCCCCTCTGCCAAAGGGGATTACTTCACCACTTCAACCCCTTTCGTTTTCAAACTCCGCCCACTTTTAAAACCTTAAACCCCCCTCTATCGTCCAGTACCTCCCCCCCACTCTCCTTCAGCAGATGATTTACCCAAACTTCCTAAATAAGATCAATCTCATCTACAAAGTTTTCCCCTACATCCCCCCATCTACCTTATTATACACGTCCCCCCCCCCACCCATAACCCACGGGCACCCACACCCACCTCTACACCTGCACATCACATTGCCTTTTAACATCTTCTCTACTGTCACTCTGAAAAGTTTTCATCTTTACGTCCAAATCCAAACCTTCACCCGTAATTTGACCCACTACCCTTCCACCTCATCCCCCAACCTTGTCGTTTTCTCCAGCCCGCCCCTCTCTTCATATATTAACCCTCATCTTCCCTTCCTCCTTTAAACACGCTACCCTCACACCCATCTCAAAAACCCTCTCTTACCCCTCCTGTCTGTCCAACTTCGTTCCCCTATCACTACTTTCCCCCTCTAAACTCCTTGAACAGCTTCATCTTAAAACTTCCCCAAATTCTCCCCAAACTTCTCCTTACCCCGGGGTTTGGGGTTTTCTGACCCCGCACTCTACTGAAACAGCCTAACCAATGACCTAATAACTCCAAAGCCCACGGCATTACCTGTGCTTCTCCTCCTACTGTGACCTGCCCCTATCCCTTTGACACTGTTCCCCATTCACCCTGCAACAAATCCTCTCCTCCCTGGGCCCCAGGACTTGCCCTTTCCTAATCCTCAACCTCACTGATCGGACATTCAGCGTTTTTTCACTCTCACACAACCTCCTCCCTTGCCCTCTCATTTCCCCAAGCTCAGTCCTGGTCCTCTATCTTCCATCTACACTCTTTCTGTAGCAATAAATCCCCCACGGCTTTAAAATTCCCCAATCTGATCCCCCAAAAACTTCTCTCCCCCCGGGTGTTAGCCTCTGTCTGGATCCCAGCTTTCTACGCCATAAATTCTCCCTTTTTCCCCTCTTGTTTCCTAAAACAAAAGGCACAATGAGGTTTTTGTCAAAATCCTTTTTTTCCCCAAAAAAACCCATGGGGAAAAAGTAATGAATTTTATATTTTAAAGGGACTCAATATAAAATTTCTTTATACAAAGGTTTAGATTCATGGTCCTAACCCAAATGCCTTAGGATAACTCTAGTTTTGTTTAACCAAATAATCAAAAATTGGGAAAAGTTTTTCCCAATCTCTCATTCAATTTGTACTGAAAAATCTTGTCCATGCCTCGTGATCTCCTACTAACTATTGCAACATCTTTCTCTGTGGCCTCCCATCTAACACCCTCGCCCCCCTTTCCAAACCATCCTTTACTCTGCTGCCCATTTGATTCACCTCTCTCCCGCTACTTCTCTGCCTCCTCCCCTCTGCCAATCCCTACACCCATTGCCCACGACTCCAGTTCAGTTAATCCTGACCTACAAGGCTCCCCAAACCCTTCCTTCAACATCTCTAAATTCATCTCTAGATACCTCCCCTCACGCAATCACCGCTCCTCACAGATCCTTCTTCTCTGCTCTCCTCTTGTCAGCAACTCACATAACCATCTCCAAGACTTCACGCGTGCCTCCCCCATACTCTGAAATTCACTGCCCCAACACATCAGACTCTCCTTCACTTTCCCCAGCCTCAAAAGAAACCCTTTTGAAAAACTCATCTCTTCAGTACTGCCCTATAACCTTCAATAACCCTGTTGCTACTACTCCACCCTACAAACATGTCTCCCCCTCACCTTCCATCCTCCCCATCTCCTTGTAGACTGTAAGCCCCCCACAGGCAGGGCCCCCTCCCTCTGTACCAGTTGTTAGCTATTTAACGTCCCCCTTTTACTTGTCAGACCTATGTTATGTGTCACGAGCTGTGGTAGTGATCCGCTAAGACCACCGCAAGCGATGGCGTAAGCCAAAACCAGGGAGCGGAATCTAAGCAGCACCCGGTTTCACCAGAGCCCCGCAAAGTGGGATGGACTTGCTTCGGTGGGAAACTACCAGGTCGCTTCCACTGGCGTGATTTTACTTGCTGTGGCACCCAAAGGGTAAGTGTGGTACAGATCGCTAGACGTAGACGTAGTCTGAGACAGGCAGTAGGTCAGGACAGGCGGTAGAGGTTCGTGGTTGAGGGACGGAAACTTGAAAAAAAATGGCTTCTGGATCCAAAAAATCATACATGTTTACCTATATGCATAGTTACATCAATATAGGATACACATAACACTTTTTTTATACTACACCTCTGATATTACACACATTTCTATGATGGTTATAAAAAAGAGCTTATTATCATCTCATATCTGCTTTGCTCATTTTCCTCACATTTTACTTCACTATTCAGGGCAATTTTCGGAATTGGACTTCCTCTGATTGGCAAAGGGTTGCAATCTTTGATGATCACATTCTCCTTTTCATTGACCGGGTGGACGTTGGTGTGTCAGGCTAGAAAAATCAGAGAACAGACACACTGCTACCACAGGCTAGTGGTGGCAGTGTTATGGGTTGGGGAATGTTTAAACTTTATCTTCTGGGCCCACTCATCCATGTGGGAAAGGGACTCCCAACTGATTTGGATATGAATCCAACCTCTCAGATCACGTACACTCATACATGCTGATTGTCTTTCCTGGGCAGATGGGAACTTTCCGCAAGACAAAAAGCAAAAATGTCACATGGCTAGAATTTTCCGTCAGTGGTTGGAAAAGCAATGAGCAAGACTTCAAAGTAATACCTTGACCCCCCAAATTCTCCACACTTGAACCCAATTGAGCATCTTTGGGACCACCTCCATTGTCTTGGGGTTGCTCCCTCCAGCAGCTGTGGGATGCACGCAGATCAACATGGCTCTAGATAGCTGTGACAGACCTTAATTGATTACTTCCAGTGCATCTAGTTTGCTATTCATGGAGCACATGTAAATTTACTGTGGATATTATTTGGTGGCAATAGTAATGTGATCAACAGAGTAAAAATGGAAACCAACTGTGTAAAATTCGGTATTTATCTACTATGTAGTTATTGTATGATGGCATTATTGGTTATATTAAGGCTTGTATTATGTAGCACACACTTGTCCCTAAGTGAAAAAGTTTTATACACTTACCCTCTGATTCGTCTGAATTTCTATTAGGTTCTAAGATGTGTAATGTAAAAATATTATACCTCCAACTATAAAATTAGTAAAATATTATAATTAACTCAGAGTGACCTTGTAAGGTAAAAGGCCCCAGTGGTTCATATATTCACTGACCTTCCTGGGCACTACTGTATACTGAAAATCAAAGGACATACTTGAGATACTGAAGACAAGAACTTGTATTATCCCCAGCCACATGTTTTAATAGGTTTTATACAGTACATGCCTTGTGACTTTTGGAGGGCATTCAAAATAAACATAAGCTTTTTACAAAAAATTTCCTCCACTTCTTCGATAGGAAGATTATGGTCCCCTACCCCGGATTTTAAAAGCCTAGCTAATTTTAAGTACACATACATTCCTATTTTAGATTTTAACCCATCTTTAATGTCTTAACTTTTCCTAAAGTTACCAAATTCGAAGATTTTCTTTTTACCCTGCCTTGTGCTCAAGAAACAACAAAAAGAAATGTCGGGTTTATCTCTTGCAGAAATTTACCATTGGTTTTATATAACAAAAAAGAGCAAGATAGGAGAGAAATAAAAAAAAGGTGCGGGGGTTTTAAAGGGTTTAGAGTGGACCCTGAGAGGTACAACAAATTGATTTGGGTAATTTTATCCCATGCTCACAATAAATTGGAAATTTAAAAAGAAAAGTCAAAGTTGACAAACTGTAAGGGTTTATACGTGTGGTGGGATTTGAAGAGTGGGTTTCCATGGGGAAAACCCGGTGTAGGGGTGGAACTTGAGGGGGGGAACTTCAGTTGGTACAGAGTTGCCTAGAAGTCGTCAGATGACAGGGGACGTTAGGGTATGTTCAACGGCAGTAATTGCGGGACATATTTCGCCCCCAATTACAGGGGTGTGTGGGTGCCCGGGGGGAGGGGGGGGGGGAACGGGACCCACCGGCCCCCTAACACTCTTTTTCTCGGCGTAACGCCGTGAATAATTGACAAAGTCACTTATCTCCCCGCTGGGCCCTATTTGCGAGCAGGAGAGGAGACTTAAACCAGTTCTCTATGAAACGTGGATTAAACCGTAATGACTGGGGTGTATCTCCCCCCGAAATTTTGGCCCCCGGTACCCCAATAGCCCTTTTTGGGGGGAACAAACCAAGCAGGGTGGAGCTGAAAAAGGGGGGACTGGAGGGCAGATTATCAGAGGGGGTTTCAGCCCCTTTAAATTAGGAGTATAATATGTTTGGGGTTTATAGTTCCATTGAACGCACAAGTTAAGGGGGCCCCCTATCCAGGGGCCAATTAAAAAGGGGGAGGCCGGGGAGAAGAAGGAGCCCACTCACGCATAACTAGATTGAGCAGGGACTGACACAAAAAAAGTGGGATCCGACAGATGGACTCTGAAGAAGTCAGACAACCCCGAAATTTGGTGGGGATTTGGGGGACTGCCAAAGAGTTAAGGGGCCCATTTTGGGGACAAAGTGTGTCCTGTGTCGCCAGGCGCCAGCACCTTGCACAGCTGGGCTGGGACGGGGGTCAGCGCCAGTGCCAGCACCTTGCACAGCTGGACTGGGTTAGAACCAGAAAGGGGTTGAGAGAGTCACCGTGTCCAGAGAAAGAGTATCTAAAATTTTGTTTAAGTGACATGTGGTCTTGCTTCATAACTATGTAACGTCCACAAGAAATATACCGTGAGTAAAACTTAAAGTTCCCCAGAATACTTGTGTCGTCTGCTGTTATTAATGCCGGTGCACCACCCCATCACTACAGAGTCCCACACCGCACCTCTCCCTGCAATACGAAAAGGACCTGAGGATGCCAGGGGAACGTGGAGGTGAGGGTAGTTGCTCCGAGCTATGGCAAGTTCACCCCATACTCCACCTCTGCTGGTACAGGGGAACCTGGAGGTGCGGGTGCTTGCCACGGACAATGGGCGGACGCAGTCGGCCACTGCCACAAGATACCCCTTACCTCCCTCCTACAAACATCCTCGTTTATTTTACAAGACCTTAAATTATCTATCCTCCAAACCCATACAATAATGCAGAACATACTGTATAACAGCTGTCTCACACTTTTTTCACAGCTTGGAAACAAACTGTTTAAGAGGATTAAACATGGACATGGGTGAATAAACAACTCATCCACTGATTTCGAGAGAAGGCTGTTATTAGTATATCTATTGTTACATAGTTACATAGTATGGTTGAAAAAAGACATCCATCCATCAAGTTCAACCAAGGGTTGGGAAAAATGTGGATGAAGGGAGGGAGATAGGAATTTTTTTAAGCTTAATTCCCCTTATTGATGCAGACTTTGGAACCCATAAGGCAAGAACCAATCTGCCCTGAGGAGGATTTCTTAGCTGATCCGAAGGTTGCCACCAAACCGGGTCCGGATATTTTATACGGATCCATAAGTATTAATATTATTTAGTAGTAATGGTTATCTAACCCTTTTTCTTGAAACCTCAACTGTTTTTTGCTTGACCTGCCCCTTTGGGGCGGGCCATCCCCATATCACAGTCTCATGTAAAGTCAGCTTTTCCTCTGAGATTAAAACCCTTTTTTTTCCTCTAGATAAAAAAAACCCTTTTGTCTTTTTGGGGGTTTTTTACATGAAATGGCTTTTCCCCATACTTTTCGTAGATGCCATTTATATACTTAAATAAATTAATCATGGTCCCACAGAACCATCTTTTCTCAAGACTAAATAAGTTTAATCTTTTAGCCTCTCCTCATAACTAAGATGCTCCATTCCTCTTATTAGATTGGTTGCTCATCTTTGCACTCTTTCTAGCTCCATTACATTATTTCTATAAATTGGAGCCCAGAACTGAACAGCATATTCCAAGTGAGGCCGTACCAATGCTTTATACAGGGGTAATATTACACTCTACCCCCGCAAGTCCATGCCGCTTTAAACACCCAAATATCCTGCGGCAAAAAGGGGCGCTGATTGACACTGTTTGTAGTCAAATGAATACAGGTACACCCAGATTTTTTCCAAAAATGATTTCCCAGATTTTTCCCCCTGGGACTATATGCCTCAGATTATTATACCCAGATGCAGAACTTTACTTTCTCCACATTAACCCTCATTTCCCAAGTGGATCCCAAACATTTCATGTTCCAGGTCTGCTTGCACTTTATAAAAAAAATCTTCCATAGATTGCACTACACTACATAGCTTGGTGTCATCTGCAAAAATAGCTATTAATCCCCTCAACTATATCATTTATAAATAAATTGAATACAAGAGGACTCAGGAATGAGCTTTGGGATCACCACTAATAACCGGGGACCATTCAGAGTAGGAGTCATTTACCACACTCTCTGTGTAGGATCCAATACCAGTTTTAAATCAAATTTACACACTGTTATTTTTAACCCAATAGACTTTAATTTACTCAATAGATGCTTATGAGGGACAGTGTGAAACACCTTTGCAAAGTCTAAAAACATCATATCAACAGCCGCCCCGCTATCCAGACTTCTACTCACCTCTTCAAAAAAAAAAACAGGGTTTTTTCTGACAACTTCAACCTTAGTAAAAAACCACTGCCCAAACACTTTAAGCAATGCCAAAATTTCCCTTTTTAGTCCCTTTTGGGCCCCTCAACTTTTTTCCCCCCCAAAGAGTTAAACTTATTTTCAATTACCTGGCAACCAAACCCCCCATTCAATTTTTTAAAATTGTTTTCCATTTTAAAAACTCAATCCTTTTTTTCAGGAGTTTTTAAAAAGTTGCCCCCTTTGCTCCCCCCCCCCATCCAAACCCTTTTTTCAAACGCGGCCAAAAAAAACCGCCCTTTTCCCGTTTCCCCCGCCAGTCCTCAACGTTTTTAAAAGGCCCCCCTTTTTTTTTCAAACCCCCTTCACCGCCCACCGCTTTTACGGCGGGGTTTCGGGTTTTTTCCCCGGGCCCCCCCGGAAATTGGGGTTTTCGCCCCGAGCCGCAAGCGCGGCGGGCTGTAAAACCCCCCCTGTCCCCTGCCGCAGGGATGGGCCGGGAAAGGGAAACCCCCCAAACCCCGCTTCCCTTTTAATTGGGGGTTTTTTTTCCCCCCCAATCGGGTCCCCTCTTTTCTTCAAACCCCCCCGGACCAGGGCGGCTGCCGTCCTCTGGGCCTGCGGGGCCCGGCTTTTGGCCTGATTAAAAGCACTTTCTGCCTAATCCTGCCTGTGCAAACTGCCAGTTAAAATTTCTTCCCCTTTTTTTTAAAAAAAAAAATTTTTAAACATTTTCTCCCTTCATGGCAGTAAAAAAAAAGTAAAAAAAAAAAACAAAAAAAGGGTGAAAAAAAAAAGAATAAAAAATAAATAATAAAATAAAAATAAATATTTAATAAAAAAAATTTTACATAAATTACACGCACAAAAAACCTACACATATTTGGTATCCACATGACCATAATAACCTGTAGAATTAATCTAACAAGTTATTAAGTGTGAAATGTGAATGGTGTAAAAAAAAAATTAAAAAAAACTAAAAATATTTTTGTAAAAGAATAAAAAAAAATACTGCAATTATTTATAAGTGTACTTAAACTATTCCCTTATAAAGTACAACTTGTCTCGAATAAAACAAGGCCTCATCCAACTGCGTCATTGAAAAAATAAAAAAGTTACAACTGTTTAAACACAAGGAGGCAAAAACTAAAAAAAATGTTCTGGTCATTAACTACTTTTCAGGCGTTCGGCTTAAGGAGTTAAAGAAATTCTTGGGTTTGTTTTACTGTCCTCAACCACCTGCCTTTCATTTTATATATTAGCTGATTGTATCACCTATTTACATATTTTATTAAGCTCTTTGTACTTCTCAAATGCTAATGCTAACCCCTCTGACTTATATTTGTAAAAGGATGAGGAACTTTCTCCTCTTTGTAGTTAAAGCAGAACTGTGAACCCAGTCAATATCGGGGTAATTGAAGCCGCCTATTATCACTGTACATGCCTGTGCTGCCCACTATATTTGTTTATGCAGCTGATCCCCTATCTCCTCAGTGATGTTCGGGGCTCTATATATTATGCCAAAAATATTTTTTCTGTATTAACCCTCCCTTGTATTTCCACCGACAACGTTTCCACATCTTCACCCGCTATTGCCCCTTTCACACTTGTTTTCATATGACTCCTTACACACAGACACACTCCTCCTCCCTTCCTGTTTGCCCTGTCTTTCTTAAACAGTGTAAAACCCTGAAGGTTAACAGCCCAATCATGGTAGGATTCCAGCCATGTCACCAACTACATAATTCTGTTTCTCTAGAACTAGCACCTTGAGCTCTCCCATTTTGCTTGCTAGACTTCTGACATTTGTGAACAGACTCTTCAAATTCCCTTCCAGTTTTACACATTCAGTAGATGGAATGGGATACAAGAAATATAGATTGTCTTCCCTTCTCATCCCTAGTTTAAATACTTCTCCACCCCTTGTAGAATTCTCTTCCCTTCTCATCCCTAGTTTAACCGCTTAAGCTGAACGCCTTAAAAGTAGTTAATGACCAGAACATTTTTTTAGTTTTGGCCTCCTTGCGTTTCAACAGTTGTAACTTTTTTATTTTTTCAATGACACAGTTGTATGAGGCCTCATTTTATTCGAGACAAGTTGTACTTTATAAGGGAATAGTTTAAGTTCACCTATAAATAATTGCATAATTTTTTTATTTTTTAAAAAATTTTCTTCGTTTTTTTAAAAAAAAATTTACACCATTCACATTTCACACTTAATAACTTGTATATTAATTCTACAGGTTATTACGGTCGTGTGGATACCAAATATGTGTAGGTTTTTTTTGTGCGTGTAATTTATGTACAATTATTTTTTATTAAATATTTATTTTTATTTTATTTATTTTTTTATTCTTTTTTTTTTTTACACTTTTTATGTTTTTTGTACTTTTTTACTCCCATGAAGGGAGAACTGTTTAACATTTTTTTAATTTTTTTTTTACACTTAGTAATGTATTAGCATATTCATATATGCTAATACATGCTAATCTGTGTCAGTTTGACACAGGCAGTGATTAGGACAGCACACAGTGCATCCTAATCACTGGCTTCATACACAGACAGCTCTGGGGCCACGCTCGGTCCCCAGAGCTGACTGTGCAGCCGGTCCCTGAGCTCTGTCGGGTGACCGGGCGTTCCGATCACCCGACAGAGCAGGGGATCCCTTTGATTGCACTGCGGTAACGCACCGCCGCAATCAAAGGGTTAAAGCACCGGGTTGCGGAGGTTTCCTCCGCTGCCCGATGCCCGCAAGGGATGCGCTGGGATCAGGGCTTTGCAGTACAGCCCCGATCCCAGTGCACTGGCGGCGCCGGGCGCCGCAAACCCCGCTGTCTGCAGCGACGTCAAAAGACGACGCTGCAGACGACCGACCCGCACCGCCCGCCGTCAAAAGACGGTGCGCGGTCGTTAAGGGGTTAAATACTTCTCCACCCCTTGTAGAATTCTCTTCCCCAGCACAGCATATCCTCTTCCATTCAGGTGCAATTTATCTGTACAAAACAGATTGTACCCCAAAGGAAAATCAATGCAGTGCTCTAAAACCCCAAACCCTTCTGTCCTACACCAAGACTTCAACCATGCATTCAACTCCATGAGCTCCAGCTGTCTTTCCTGTGTAGCGCATGGCACAGGCAGTATTCCGGAGAACACATCCTTGGAGGTCCTTCCCTTCAGCTTGGAGCCTAGTTCTTTAAAATTATTCTTTAGGATCCTCAACCTACCATGTATTCTGTCATTGGTTCCAACATGGACCATGATGGCTGAGTCATCGCTAGTCCCTCCCAGAAATGTATCCACCAGATCCACCACATGCCAAACCCTAGCACCAAGGAGACAGCAAACCATTCGGTTGAGGCGGTCTTGGTGACAAATTTCTCTGTCTTACTGATTATAGAATCCCCTTTAACCACTAACTGTCTTTTCCTACCTGCATTACCATCCCCGTGACTACTAGTTGGGCTGCTCTTTTGGCTGCAAGGAAGAGCAGTGTCCATTGGGGTTGCCATTTCTGATACTGATGTCCTAGCATTATCACCCAACTTGGCAATTTTGCTAGGAAGCTCAGGAACAGAAGTGGCCTTCCTTTTTCTGGTTCCCCTAGAATCGCCTTAACTTCATTAACCCAGCTACATGGCTCATCCTGCTGATCTATTACTCCACCCTCAACATTTAACCCACTTTCTTCTAAGTGAGAAGCAAACTCTCATAATCTTCAATCATCCTCAGTGTTGCATTCTGCTCCTTCAGATCTATAATGCGAACTTCTAGAGTACCAACATGCTCACATCTGTCACAGTGGTATTCACCACGGACCTCCTGATCCAGTACTACATACATATGGCAGACTGTGCACTGAAGAAAATTGCCAGTCATACTGCCCATTATCCCGTTACAAAAGCAATGAAGATTTAGTGAAACTAACTTGTCATGTATACTGCACGGAGAGCACTGTTAAAAATAAAAATAATAAACTTTACTAGGATTGCAGTATTTTCTTCACCCTGCCTTCCAAAAAACAGATTTAGAAGCGATCAAAAAGCCTTGCCCCTCAAAAAATTATAGATTATGATGACGCAAAAACGTGTTTTCCTTTTTAAATAAAAATGTTTTTATTGTGTAAAAGCAGTAAAAAATAAACAAATATACAAATTAGGTATCGCTGTAATCGTATTGACCTAATTAGTAAAGCTAACATGTCCTTTATACTGCATTGTGACCGCTGTAAAAAAATTTGTTTAAAATACCTCACAAAAATCTTAATAAAAAGCAATCAAAGTGTCATATGAACTCCATAATTACACCAATGAAAACATTATCTCAAGCCCTTAATCAGCTCCATATATAGAAAATTAAAAAAGTTATGGCTATGGAACTATGACGACATAAAAATGCTATTTTTTATAAATGTATTTCTATTGTGTAAAAGTAATAAAACATAAAAAACTATATAAAATTTATATCATTGTAATTATACCAACTGCATAGTAAAGTTATCATGTCCTTTATGTACAGCAAACGCTGTAAAAATGAAGCCCAAAAAACAACGACGGAACTGCATTGTTTTGGCCCAATGCTAAAAACACTATGGATCACCTGTGCGCCCAAAATGCACAATACACCCCTAGTTGAGATCCATGAGGGGTACTGAATCCAAAAAGGGGCGATTTTTGGAAGGTTTCACCTGTTCTGGTACTTTGGGGGCTATGTAGATGCCACATGGTACCCACCAAAATCTGCGTTCCAAGAGCCAAATAGCTCTTCCTACCTTGTATGCCCTGACATTCGCTGAAACAGCAGTTTATAACCACATATATTGTATTGCTGAACTTAAAAGAAATTGCATAGCAAATTTTAGGATGTTTAATTTTTACAAGGGTTCCTGGAAAAACTAAAATTGCAGATTGTTGGAAAAAAAATTTTTTTTAATTTTCACAGCCTAAAGCTAAAACAATTTTGTGAAACAATAGTCGGGTCGATATGCTCACTACACCCCTGAATATATTCCTTAAGGGGTGTAGTTTCCAATATTGGGTATTTTTAGGGGTACTTCATTAAGTTTTAGCAAACCTATACTGGCGCCTAAAGAAAATTGTAATGAAAATGAGGCTAAAGTAATTCATTCCTTTCAATGGCTAACTGAAAAGATGAGGACAGCGTAGCTATAGCAGATACACATAAGAAGACACCGGTATTGGAAATGGCACATGATAACTGGCAGGAAACCCTTATCACTTTTTTCACCGGGGCCCAAGAACATGTCATATATGTGGTGGCAGCAAGAACATCCCAATGGGATGAATCAATGGGGCCCCCACCCATTACTAGTTCCTATTTTTAACATATCACCGGGCCCCTTTTTGATTAGGGCCACTGACAGGAGTACTGCCCTATTGGCACCCCTGACACCTCTTTTACAGTAGCCTGATCCCAAAACCAGCAAAAATTAACTTTTTGACACTCATAATAAAATAAGCAAGAAGAAATGAGTATTTGGAATAAGATTTTTTTTCAATAGGACCATTGATTTTTTTCAATGTCTAATGTGTATTTTAGTGTTGAGCGATTATTATCGACAAAGTTGAAATCGGCACAGTTTTTAGTTAAACGAAATTTTAGATCAGCATAATTTAGGTTAAATCGGAGCATCATCTATTAAGATCGCGCCATTTTCGGCGCTTCCTGTCATTTTGGCGGCCAGCAAATCAATTACAGAATAGACCCAGGGTGAGATGTGTGTGCGACTTCATGACTGGGATGTGTATGGTTCGATTGGCTGGAAAATCACATGACCTCTTTTACATAGAACAGCGTTTCCTGTTCAGCCTCAGTGTCTCTCAGCGTCTCAGAGCAGAAGGACGTACGCTCTGCCTGTGTCCAAACAGCTCAGCGAAATTATTCTATTTCTTCACAGGAAAACCTCTACTATTAGCTGTGACCCTTTACAACTTTAGTTAGATTAGAGATTGGAAATTTTATGTAGTTAGCTAGAGAATTTTAAAGGAGCATCTACCGCTGTAAAATCACGGGGAGGGAAGCGGGGCGGGCCCCCGCGGGCGAACACTGACAAGCTCTATAAAGAATACTGGATAAAGATCACCAAGACTTAGTGTAGACATTGCACTGCAATTAGCTTTATTATTAACAGTTTTCTATTGAAATATTTCCGGATATTGGGCAGCCTGAACTTATTTTTGGGATACACATCTTTTCTAGTAACTGCAGGTCTTTGTTTTAGGTGCAAAACTCCACTTTTATTATCAGTATACATTTCAGATAGGTGTTCATTTTCAATTTTGTCCATTCCACCTTTTGTTGATAAATCCACCTTGCACTTAAATTTGAATCCAGCAATTTTGTAGTCACCACAGGTGAATTGAAAGGTGCCAAAAATATCTTATATTATACGAATACAAAACAGATACGTGTTTTTGGCACTTTTGCCCAGTCCAGATTTGTTGATAGACACCTTGCACTTAAATTTGAATCCAGCAATTTTATAGTCACCACAGGTGAATTGAAAGGTGCCAAAAATACCTTGTATTATATGAATACATAACAGATAACTGTTTTTTTGCACTTTTGCCCATCCAGATTTGTTGATAGAACCTTGCACTTGAATTTGAATTCCAGCATTTATAGTCACCACAGGTAATTGAAAGGGCAAAAATATCTTGTATTATACGATACATAACAGATACGTGTTTTTGCACTTTTGCCAGTCAAGATTTGTTGATAGACACCTTGCACTTAAATTTAATCCAGAAAATTTATAGTCACCACAGGTGAATTGAAAGGTGCCAAAAATACCTTGTATTATACGAATATATAACAGATACGTGTTTTTTGCACTTTTGCCCAGTCCAGATTTGTTGATAGACACCTTGCACTTAAATTTGAATACAGCAATTTTGTAGTCACCACTAGTGTTGAGCGATTATTATCGACAAAGTTGAAATCGGCAAGGTTTTTATGGTGATCGAAATTTTTAGATCATGCGATAATTAAGGCTAAAATCTGTGCATCATCTATTAAGATCGCGCCATTTTCGGCACTTCCTGTAATTTTGGCGGCCAGCAAATCAGATTACAGAATAGAGCAGGGTGAGATGTGTTAGCGACGTCATGACTGGGATGTGTATGGTTACGATTGGCTGGAAAAATCACATAACCTCGTTTTACATAGAACAGCGTTTCCTGTTCAGCCTCAGTGTCTCTCAGCGTCTCATAGGAGTAGGACAGCTCAGCGAAATTATTCTATTTCTGCACAGAGAAACCTCTACTATTAGCTGTGATCCTTACAATTTAGTTAGATTAGAGATTGGAAGATTTTATGTAGTTAGGTAGAGAATTTTAAAGGAGCATCTACCGCAGTAAAGTCACGGGTGGAGCGGTGGGGGGAGTCCCCGCGGGCGAACACAGACAAGCTCTATAAAGAACACTGGATAAAGTTCACCAAGACTTAGTGTAGACATTGCACTGCAATATCTTTATTATTAACAGTTTGCTATTGAAATATTTCCTGGATATTGGGCAGCCTGAAATTATATTAGGATACACATCATTTCTAGTAACTTTCAGGTCTCTGTGTTTGGTGCAAAACTCCACTTTTATAATCCTTATACATTTCAGATTGGTGTCCTTTTTCAATTTTCCCCAAACCACCTTTCTTCATACAACCACCTTGCACTTAAATCTCAAAACAGCAATTTTATAGTCACCACAGTGGGAAATTTAAAGGTGCGAAAAATACCGTGTATTATACGAAACATAACAGATACGTGTTTTTTGACTTTGGCGCACTACAGCTTTGTTCATTGACGCAGCTTGCACTAAATCTGAAAACACAATTTTATAGTCACCACAGGTGAATTGAAAGGTGCAAAAAAATACCGTGTAATTATACGAAAACATAACAGATACGTGTTTTTTTGACTTTGGCCAAATACAAGCTTTTGTTCATTGATGCAGCTTGCACTTTAAAACTTTAAAACAGCAATTTTATAGTCACCACAGGTGAATTGGGAAAGGTGCAAAAAATACCGTGTATTTTTACGAAAACATAACAGATACTGTTTTTTGACTTTGGGCGCACTACAGCTTTGTTCATTGACGCAGCTTGCACGTAAATCTGAAAACAGCAATTTATAGTCACCACAGTGAATTTAAAGGTGCAAAAAAAAACCGTGTATTATACGAAAAAATAACAGATAGTTTTTTGGGCTTTGGCGCACTACAGCTTTGTTCATTGACGCAGCTTGCACGTAAATATGAAAACAGCAATTTTATAGTCACCACAGGTGAATTGAAAGGTGCAAAAAATACATTTTATTATCCAAATAAATTTCAGATACGTGTTTTTTTTACTTTGGCGCACAACAGCTTTGTTAATTGAAGCAGCTTGCACGTAAATCTGAAAACAGCAATTTTATAGTCCACAAAGGTGAATTGAAAGGTGCAAAAAATACCCTGTATTATACGAAAACATAACAGATACGTGTTTTTTTGACTTTGGCGCACTACAGCTTTGTTACAATGAGGGAGCTTGCACTTTAAAACTGAATCCACAATTTTATAGTCACCAAAGGTGAAATTGAAAGGTGCCAAAAATATCTTGTATTATACAAAAACATAACAGATACGTGTTTTTTTTCTTTGGCGCACTACAGCTTTGTTATTGAGGCTTGCACTAAATTTGAACCCGCAATTTTATAGTCACCACAGGGGAATTAAAGGGGCCAAAAATACTTAAAATTTTACGAAAAAAAACAGATTGTTTTTTTTTACTTTGCCATCAATTTTTTTGGG
>JAODAL010070206.1:0-16026 GCA_025379985.1 Phyllomedusa bahiana
ATTTAAATGGCCCCCGTCCAATTGCATGGGTTCCACTTTAAAGGCTTGAGGGGGAAACAATTTGGGGAATGCTGGAAAACCGGGGCCAAGATGGGAACCCGGGGACGGGGACGTGCAGAGTCCCCTTTCCTGACGCACTCCCCCTGCCCCCCTGCGAACCTTAAAAATCGATACGAGTTGCCAGATGAAAATTTGCTCACTCAGAGAGGACGGGAGGGCTCTTGCTTTTAAAAAAACGCCTTTTTTACCCGCTGGACAGACCCTTTTTTAAAAATGGCGCAAAGGGGGCAATCATTCCCCCGTAGCTTTCCCAAGCCAGGGTAAATTTGTCCCCCTAAAGAAAAACTCAAGAGGGCGGTCCCCAGCAAAAGGAAACCCCGGCCGGGGTCCTCAAGACCCGGTGCGGAAATTCCGGGGGCAGGTTCTTTGAAACCGCAATTTAAGGTCGTTCCCTGTCCCAGAAAGGAGTTTTCCCAAGCCCCGGGGCCCTTTCCCATAGGGAAGGGGTCACTAAAAAGGCCACCTTGGAAACCCCTCCGAGGGAAACTGATCCCCAACAAACTCCACGTGCATAGAGCACTGGGGAATGAAACCCCGGCAGAGCTTGGGTCCCCGGGAAAAACTGATGGGGGAAGGGAGGCCGAAAACTTGGGTCCCACGGTAGCCCCAAGGGAAAGGCTGACTAGACGGGGCCACGGGGCGGGGACGGGAAATGTTGCGGGAAGCAAGGAGCGGGCATCATGGGGAAAAGCCGGGGCCCCAAATGCTGTGGGCCTTTTTTTCGGAAATTTGGCCCGGGACTGGGTGGGGAAAAAATCGTCGTAAGAAACCCGATGCCTTGGGGAGAGGCACCTTGGGCGGGAAACCATGGGGGGAAACTAATGTAACGGCTGGGTTTGTGGGATCCCCCTGGAACCACCGCAACGATTATATTAAAACCCCCGCCAGGGAACCCAACTAAGTTTCCCCCGGTTTTCCAACCCAGAGCCCCCCCAGCAAGCGGGGTTTGGGCTTTTCTGGGGGCTTTAGGGGAAAAAAGGGGCGTTTTCCCCCTAATGCTTTCTTGCGATGGGGGCCGAGGGTGCGCGTGGGACAAAAAATTTTAAAGGGCCCAAAAATCTAATCCCTTGGGGGGGGCAAAGGTCCCGGGCAAGGGGGAAAAGGGTTTGTGGGCGGGGGACCGGGAGGGAAAGGGCCGGGGGAGGCGGGAGGGTTCGGAAATCAAGAAAGTAAAAGGGCAAAAGGGTTTGGGGAGAATTTACTTCAAAAACGCTTTCTCTAAGGCTCGGGGCAACATAAAACCCCGCAAGGGGGAAAGGGGCCCTGGAAACCCAAAAACCCAAAATAGAGACAGCGCCCGGGAAAATTTAAACCAAAATTAAAACCGGGGCACTGTTTTTCCATTAAAAAAATTTTCGTGGGCGAGGCGCGCTAGGGGGCCCCCCCCTCATGCGCATTCCGGCCGGCAGGGACAAGGGCCGGGGGGAGGAAGGGGCCCGGGGAGTGAAGGGGATGGGTGCAACCACGGCCAGCAGCGCGGCACGCGGCGCCACCCTTCCCCGCTGGGGACCCGCCATGGGGAACGCGGGTGCGACCGCGGTCCGTGGATCGGATCGCGGCGCAACCCGTTACAGTTACCTCTCGTTTGGGTCTTATTCAGACCTCCATAATCCAGGGAATGAAGGAACCATCTTACAAGTTACACTGCCCTGATTAAAAAGCCTGTGAAGGTGGGTGGAGTGCAAAAAAACAAAATGGAGGGAGCCAGACTAGAAACAATATATGATTCTGCACATAAAAAAAAAAAAACACTTTTAAAAAAAAGGGGCATCGGTGCAACACTGGTGGGCTGCAACATACATACACATTCCAAAATCAGTAGCACACGATCAACTAAAGAAGCTATCAAAGGGGACATAGGAATCTTTGAAAAAGCATTTCTGCTATCTAGAATATATGAAAAAAACTTTTGAGGTTGTCAGTTCACACTTTTGATCAAAACTGCTTAAGCCACCTCCGAACTTCAATGGGACCTCAGGCAGGTGTTCCTACACTATTGTTACCTCTCGTTTGTGTCCTATTCAGACCTCCATAATCCAGGGAATGAAGGAACCATCTTACAAGTTACACTGAACTGATTAAAAAGCCTGTGAAGGTGGGTGGAATGCAAAAAAACAAAATGAAGGTTTTTTTGATGTGCAGAACCATATATTGTTTCTAGTCTGTATGTGGAGGAGTGGCTGCCTCCATTTTGGTTTTTTGCACTCCACCCACCTTCACAGGCTTTTTAATCAGTGCAGTGTAAATTGTAAGCTGGTTCCTTCATTCCCTGGATTATGAAGGTCTGAATAGGACCCAAACGAGAGGTAACAATAGTGTAGGACCACCTGTCGGAGGTCCTGTTGAAGTTCGGAGGTGGCTTAAGCAGTTTTGATCAAAAGTGTGAACTGACAGCCTCAAAAGTTTTTTTTCATATATTGTAGATAGCAGAAATGCTTTTTCAAAGATTTCTATTTCCCCTTTTATAGCTTCTTTAGTTGATAGTGTGCTACTGATTTTGGAATGTGTATGTATTTTACAGCCCACCAGTGTGCATCTATGCTAATTTTTTTCAAAAGTGTTTTTTTTTTTATGTGCAGAACCATATATTGTTTCTGCACAGGTATATATGACCTGCAGAAGAACAGCTTCATACATTCTGCTGCATTCTACACTGCCTTAAAGTGATTTAGTACTGGCCTGTCAGCGGCAATGTTCATACATATCGCCCTTCATGTGACACTACCGTTTTCTAAAGATGGCGATCTTGTGAGCTAAATGAATCCCGGGCTGAACCCCGAAAATGAGTATTATGATATAATAATATAATATTATCATCTAGATCACACGACCCAGTTAATACAACCATTGTTTTCTCATTACCACCCATTACATTATTTCTTAAGCTTCTGACCTAATTTCCAAGTGGTTATAAATCCCAGGTAAGACTCATCAGTTAAACAAGCTAATATATTGTTCACCTGGGGAAAAAAAAAAAAGTCTCACAAACAGATTCTTTACCTGTGCGGTAGATAAATGATGGGAAGATTTCGAGCCGCATGTGTCATTTATCATCCATAAACCAGCAGGTTACTTCTCAAGTAGGAATATACTTGTAACTTCCTATTGTTACAGATAAGCTACAAACACAACGTAGCAAGCAAGAGAGAAAGAAAACCTATTGTTTAGCAAGTCTTTCCAGAAACCTCAAGACGCCGACACATTTTCCTCTTATTCTTTCCCTTTCCTTTGTTTGATGTTAATTACTTTGCCAGTGTCTGGCTTGATGGATATTTCTCAGTGAGTCTATAGTGTGTCATGGTGATTTATGTTGCTGACTGGGATTACTATTTACAATGCTGGTTCCTTCCACAATTAAAATTGAAAATGGGTGTGCGGCTTTATGGTCGGTGAAATAATTAATCAGGGCATTTGAATAATTGAGCAATCATTAAATACATTAAAATCTAATGAATTTGGCTCTTCTCCTACTTCGCTATTTATAGCTAGGCTCCCAGACATAAGAATGGGGGGGGGGGGGGAATGATTGAAATTATAGACATTACCAGACCCAGAAAGATTAGTAAAATTAGGGTCATTTAGTTTAGTATAAACAATTGTAAATATATCAAAGATCAATAAAAAGATCTCTCCCAAGATCTATTTATACCCAGAATTGTATCTAGAACAAGGGGGCGTCCTACAAAAACATAGAAAGGGATTCTTTACTGTAAGAGCAGTGAGACCGAGGAACTCTTTGCCAGAGGAACTTGTCATGGTGACTTCACTAAAAGAGTTCAAAAAGGGTCTGGATACATTTCTAGAGTGTAATAATATATATAGTTATAGTGACCGGGATTCTGGAGAAGGGTCTGAATACATTTCTAGATGTAATAATATAACAGGTTATAGTGACCAGGATTCTAGAGAAGGGTCTGAATACATTTCTAGATGTAATAATTTAACAAGTTCTAGTGACCAGGATTCTGGAGAAGGATCGTTGATCCAGGGATTTATTCTGATTGCCAGATTGGAGTCAAGAAACCCGGTCACTATAACTTTTTTCCCTAAAATACAGAAAATTAGTTTTTGCCTTCCTCTCAACACTGTAGGACAATAAGCTGAACTGCATGGACATCTGTTTTACTTCAGCTTTACAAACTATGTAACTATATAAAAAAGCGGCTTTGATCAATAGGGAGATTCACTAGGAAAAGGCCTCAAATACTCTGTAATAACTTTCACTAGGACAAAGCAATATTAACACAACATTGTGCAATGTCCTCCTCAGTATATGAAGCTTTGGACATGCCAGGATGCCCCATATCAGAGCGATGAGATAGGTATCAAATAGCCATTTCACTGTTTAACCTCCATTTTCTACTTGAAAACCCCCCGTATTTATAGGTTGCTGAAAACTCCTTTGACACTAACCAAAAAACACTCCATGATCAAACAGTCAGTGTATGGTGCACAATAGCTTGGTTGAGTATCATTGGCCCGATTTTGTCTTATACCACTGTGAACAAGGTGTACCTAGATGTTTGTGAATGGGCACCTTGGTGGCTCAGTGGTTAATATGACAGCGGGTCCAGGGGTTAATCTGACAGCATGGTGGCTCAGTGGTTAACAATGTTCCCTTTCAGCACTTGGGTCATAAATTGAAATCCTAGCAAGTACAACATCTGTACTTGAATGTTCTCCCAGTGTTTGTGTAAGTCTTCTTCAGGTTCTCCAATTTACCCCATACCACAAAAGTCCACTGGTTAATCTGGAATATATATTGTAAGTCCCAATGAGGACGAGATAATTGAATGATAAAGATGATATAAAATAAAAAAATTTTAAGATGGGCAAATTTTTCCCGAATTCGTTTCGTTCCTCGCCGAATTTCTCGGAAAAAAAATTGTTTTCCGAATTACTTGGGCACGAATCACTTAAAAAACAGCTTTTCCCCACTGCACAGAGCCTGGGGGTTTGCAGTAGAACATTGTCCATGTTTAAAATAGAGAGGGAGTTTGGTTTGGGTCTTCATACAATGTTGTTTTTTAGTATGACACCACATGACTGCCGCCACTTTTTAAAATGCTTCACAAAAATTTCCCCGGGGGCACTTAAGAGGGCAAAACTGACCAAAAAACTGAAGGGGGAATGTAGCCTGAAAAGTCATGGAGCGACAGCTGGAAAAAAAACGGGTGGCAACATCAGGGACAAGTGTGGGGGTGACGGGGGCACCCAAAGCAAATGAGGTCAAGAGTGGCAAAGACTTCGGGTGGCAAAAAACAGGAGTAGGCCACAAGTGGAAAAATGACCCAGGTCTAGGTCACGGCAGCAGCCACAGCAGCCAGCATGGGTCAACAGGGCACAGACACAGTGTGTGGGGCACGGCAGCACAGCAGGGCAGCAGGGGCACAATACACAGAGTGTAGGTCACGGCACAGCTGAGGTCGGGCAGTGGCACAATGACATTTGGAGTGGAAAAAAACAGAGTAGGCCACAGAGGGGGACAATGACACAGTTTTTAGGTCACGGCAGCAGCAGCATGATCGACAGTGGCCAATGACACAGTGTGGAGGTCACGGCGCGCCACAGGAGCAGCATGAGGCAACAGTGGCACAATGACACGTTGTGGTCACGGCAGCACCACAGGAACAGCTGAGGCGACAGGCCAATACTTTTGGGGTGGAAAAAACGGGGAGTAGGCCACAGAGGGGGACAATGACACAGTGGTAGGTCACGGCAGCAGCCACGGGAACAGCATGGGGTCGCAGTGGCACAATGACACATTTGGTGGGTACGGCACACCCACAGCAGCACATGAGTCAGAATGGCACATGACCAGTGTTAGGCCCGGGCAGCAGCAGAATAAGGTCGGGCAGTGGCACAATGACACAGTGGTAGGCACGGCAGCGCATGGGGTCAGGCAGGCACAATGCATTCTGGAGGTGGAAAAAACAGGGAGGCCACAGAGTGGGACAAGACACAGTGTGTGGGTCAGGGCAGCAGCCACGGGAGCAGAGGGGGCAGCAGTGGCACAATGACATTCTGGAGGTGGCAAAAAATAGGAGTGGGCCACGAGTGGGAAATGACACAGGGGAGGTCACGGAGCGCCACAGCACAGAAAGGGGGTCAACAGTGGCACTGACACAGTGGGGGGGGGGGGCAATCCCATCCCGGGTAAAAGGGGTTTTTGGGCAGAGGGAAAATGTCAGCAAGTGTGGCATCAGGGGTGGCAACAAATAGGGGCTGGGCGGGTTTTGAACCCGATCATTTCTACTTTTTGGGTGAGGCTCGGCTGATGTATCTGGCCAAAGGGCATTGGTGTGGGAAAAACCCGGGCCCGATCCAGCCTATTCATTTGCAAAGGCAGTGTTCCACTTTTCCTTTTGGACAAAGGGTTCCCCTTTGGGGCTAACGAGGGCCCCCGCCGCAGAACACCCGCTCTGTCCAACTATGCGGGCAGGACAGCCCTTTTTTCCACTAAAACTGGGCAATTTTGGGCCACACATCCTTTTGGCGCCCAGTACCCAGGGGATCTTCAACGGGGGGGAGAGTGCTGCCCAAAGTGGGCCCACCACCTTTGGGTTCGGGGACTGCTCAGGTCCCTGCTGCGCTGCTGGCGAACTACCCTCCTCACTAGGCGGTGAAGGAAGTGCTCACCCAGTGACTCCGATTTAGGTTACTGCTGATGGCTGGACTGCTCCTACCCCCCCCCCTTCCCCCAGCAGCCGGCAGTAGTACGTGACGTGGGGAACCCCCGGTCGACCTGTCAGAGGGGGGCGATCCCGCACATGGGCAGGGCCCAAGATTACGGGGGGTTTTCCTAAGTTTTTGAGTTTGTCCTCCCCTCAATAGCGGGAAAAAGACCGGGTAGCGTGGCCAAAGGGGGTTTGGAGACCCAAAAGTCACCCCTCGCCGATCTGACTATTCGGCTTAACTACCCAGGCAAATAACAGCGGGCGGGCCATCTGCACAAGTACCCGAGGGGCTCCCTTCCTTTTCCCTGTATAGCCACGGTGCTTGGGGGGGTATCTCCTTCTTCCTCATCCCCCCACCTCCCCAGTGTCCTGCCCTCCTCTCTTGCCCCGGGGTAAAAATCCACTCTTTCACAACAATGCTTTGCCCCAATTTCCCCTCCTCCCCCTCCTCCATTTCAGCCCCCCCCCACCGGCTCTTTGGGGCCCCACGGTGTACGCCCGTCTTCAGCCCTGCCCAGACGATTTTTCAGCATTTTCCGGACATAACAGTGGAATGCGTTTTTCACCCCGTAGTCCTGGCACTTACAAAAACGTCGCCTCCTCGAAGGGCCTCAACAAAAGGCGGGTGTCACGCATAGCTGCCACGGTGACATCAAAGTACACAGGGGGTACTTCTTTCCGGGACATAAAAAAATCTTTAAATTGGCCTTTCCTTTCATACAGTCGGTCCAACATGTGCAGGCTGGAATTCCAACGGGGGAAACATCGCATACAGAGTGTGTTGGGGGGGGCCCTTCTGCCGCTGCAACCCGAGGGGGGTGTTCCGGGCTTTGTAGAATGGATAAAGTGCATGCACTTTTCCGGGCCCATTTTCAGAATCTGCTGAAGATGGGGGGAAGATTCGGGAACCCTTTTTCACAACCGTTTGAACACTGCCCAGCAGGGTGATGGACCATCCCCCTCGGTGCAGCACGACACCAGTTCCTCCTTTTCCTCACCATGGCCGATTTGCGTTGCCGGGAAACCACACACGATTTCTTGTGCTGACGCGGAGCATTCCCCCCCTGGTACTTCGTTCGCTGAGCAACCGGGTGTAAAAATGCGTGCACCGCGTGCCCTACAATGGGGTAGATGGAGCAGACTTGTGGGGGCTGAGATGGGGTGGTGGGGGAGGAGGAGGGGGAAATTGGGCAGGAAAGCAGTTTGACAACGGGGGGAAAAAGGGTCTCCTGCCCAAAGTTTTGGTGGGTGGGCCAGAAGCACTTTCACCCCTGTCCCGTAAAGGAATGTACGGGCCCTGCCGAGTTACGCTCCAACGTCCGCGCTCCCCGTGCAATTGGGAACAAACCGATAAGTTTAAATGACTGGCCCACCTTCTGTTACTATTTTTGAAGTGTGGTATGCCTTTTTAGAAAAAAATTAGGGTTTGGGAAACTCCCCTTGGGTCGGCAAAACCCCTTTATTTTGAATGGAAAGAGTCCACCATTTAAAAAGGGGGGGACGCAGTACCAAAAAACTTGGACGGGGCCCACGGTCAACTCTGCACTTTGGATGGTTGGACGCATATGTTTTCTCTTTGAAATCCCCTCCTAAACGACTGTGGCAATGAGACGAGGACAGGAGATCTGGCCCGGGAGATATGCAAAGGAACACTCCCTTTCAAGGGGTGGAGCCTTAAATGGCTGCAAGGGAAAATGCGTGCCACGGGGCATGCTGCGCTGCTGTTGCTGCGGGGGGCGGGAGGAACCACATCGACCACGTTTCCCGGGCCACCGGGGATGGGGTCCCCTGATGTTTTGACGCGGGCCGTGGTGCCAACGTAGCTCCCCGGGGCCCGCTTTACTTTCTGCTTACAATCTACCTATACCCATATTCGGCTCCCCGGTTTGCAAAGAACTGAACACCCCGAGTATCGGATTTTTCCGCCAACCGCTCCGCACGAGTGATACTGCCGCCGCGCCTCGCTGAGCCCCCCTGCCGCTACTTTGTTGGGGGAACGGGTTTTTTACCCCCCGCCGTTGGCTCCCCAAACCCAACGTGCTATCCTGCTACTCCGGCCCACGACCACTTGCTGGTGCGCCCCTCCTGATCGCAAGCTGACGCCCTCTTCTCTGACGCCTTGGGAGCAGAGGTGCCCCTCACAACATGACCTCCCCTGCCCCAAAATCTTCCTTCCCCCGCCTACTGCAAAAGCAGGGGGTATTGGCCCCCCTTTTTTCGCTGCCAAGTAGCGCGATGCCCCCCAAATGTTCATCCTCGCTTATAGTGGCGCTGGCCCAACCACATAGTAGATCTCTGGCGAGGGAACCGGATGGGACAGAGGCGGGGTTTAGAAGGTGAGGGGCCGTGACCCCCTCCGGGGCCCTGCCAATAAGGGTTGGTCTATTTCCCCCAGACTTTGGTGGGGTTGTCAGATGTCATCTTTGGGGGAAATGGGTACCAGTAACCAATAAGAACCCTTGGGGGTTTTGTCAGGGGACCGGCCACGATGACAGCGCAGTTTTTGGGGCCCACCGATGACCCCTGCTCGACGTCCCCCCTTTCAGTGTGCGACCTGTAAGGAATGTTTGTGCCCCTGCCATCGCAGGTGAAAAGCCGCCACCCCTCGTCTGACATACTTTTGTTCTAAAAAAACACTTTTGATGAAAATTCTTATATGATAAATACCAACCCGTTTTGACCCAAAAAACCCCCTAAGAAGCTTGGGGGAACCCTTGGTATAAATTGCTCTCCCCAAAAGGGAGGAAAAATTTACTTGTATGCCCTTTTAAAAAACCGTGATTTTACTAAATAAAGCACAAACAGGCTTAATTAACCTTTGGATATGAAAATTATGTACAGAATTTCTTTGTGCAGGAAAAAACAAAGTTTCTTTTACGAGTACAACAGCAGCCCCCTTAATTAACCCCTGGGTGTAAATTGCGCAAAAGAATTAGCAGCCGGGAAAATACTAGCTTTGAGCGGTTACAATTGCGTGTTTTCTACCTACACAACAAGAGAAAAAATTTTAATTAACCTTGCTTGTGAATTATCTACAGGGAAAAATTTTATTTTTGGCGGTGAAAAGAGGGTATTTTTGTCACCAAACCAAAAAACAAACCCTTTAAATTAAACCCCCGGGGTGTAAAATTGCACAAAAGAATTGAGACCCGGGAAATAACTTTGTACAGTTACAATTGCTGTTTTTACGCTACACAACAAGGAAAAAAAAATAATTAACCTTCGTTTTTTGAATTTGCTACAGGAAAATTTTTTTTTTTGCATGAAAAATACAGTTTTTTTGGGGTCACAAAACAGCAGAACAAAGCTTAATTTAACCCCGGATGTAAATTGTGCAAAAGAATTGAGCAGCCGGAACAATAGCTTTTTAGCGTGTTTTTGGGTTTTCTACGCTAACAAAAGGAAAAAATTTTTAAATTAACCTTTGTTGTGAATTATTACAGGAAAAGTGTATTTTTTTGGCGTGAAAAAGACGGTTTCTTGGGGTCACAAAAGAGCAGAAAAAACGTTTAATTAACCCCCGGATGTAAATTGCGCAAAAAATTGACAGGGCCCAAATACAGCTTTGTAGCGTGTTACAATTTGTGTTTTCTACGTCACAACAAGAGAAAAAAAATTTTAATTAACCTTCGTTTTGAAATTTTGACAGGGAAAATTTTTTTTTTGGCGGGGGAAAAAAGCGGTCTATTTTTGTACCAAGCAAAAAAACAACCTTAATTAACCCCCGGTGTAAATTGCACAAAAAAATTGAGCAGCCGGGAAAAATTACTTTGTAGCATGTTAAATTTTTGTGTTTTCTACCTACACAAAAAGAGAAAAAATTGTAATTTAAACCTCATTTGTGAATTTTGCTACAAAATTTATTTTTTTTGGGAGTGAAAAAAAACGGTTTCTTTGGGGTCCAACACACAGACAACCTTAATTAACCCCTGATGTAAATTGTGCAAAAAATTGGAGCCGAAAACTAGCTTTGTAGGTGTTACAATTGGTGTTTTCTACGCACACAACAAAGGGAAAAAAATTTTAAATTTTAAACCCCGCATTTAAAAATTTTGCTACAGGAAAAAATTTTATTTTTTGCAGGAAAAAAGGTTATTTTTTTCACCAACAAAAAACAACGCTTAATTAACCCCTGATTTAAAATTTTCCCCAAAAAATTGAGCACCCCGGAACTACTACTTTTTAGCGTGTTACAATTGGTGTTTTCTCCCTACACAAAAGAAAAATGTAATTTAAACCCTTTGCTTGTGAATTATGCTACAGGAAAATTTTTATTTTTTGGCGGGGAAAAAGTCGGTTTCTTTGGGGTCACAAAAGCGCAGAACAACGCTTAATTAACCCCTGGATGAAAAATTTTGAAAGAATTGAGCAGCCGGGGAAAATACAGCTTTGTACGTGTTACAATTGGTGTTTTCTACGCTACACAAAAAGAAAAAAATTGTATTAACCTTTGCTTGTGAATTTGCTACAGGAAAAAATTTTATTTTTTGGCGGTGAAAAGAGGCTATTTTTTTTCACCACAGCAAAAAACAAGCTTTAAATTTAACCCCCGGATGTAAAATGTGCAAAAGAATTAGCCCGGAAACTAATACTTTTTTGCGTGTTAAAAGTGTGTTTTTTACGCTACACAAGAGAGAAAAAATTGTAAATTAACCTTTGTTTGTAATTTTCACAGGGAAAATTTTTTTTTTTGCGGTGAAAAAAAACGGGTTTTTTGGGGTCACAACACAGCAGAACAACGTTTAATTAACCCCGGAAATTTAAAAAAGCGCAAAAGAATTTTCAGCCGAAACTACTAGCTTTTTTTAGGTGTTACAATTGTGGTTTTCTACGCTACACAAAAAGAAAAAAAAAGTAATTAAACCCTTTGCTTGTGAATTATTACAGGAAAAAAGATTTTTTGGCGGGGAAAAAGACGGCTATTTTTTGTCACCACAGCACAAAAAAAAAGCTTAATTTAACCCCTGGATGTAAATTGCGCAAAAAAATTGAGCAGCCCGGGAAAAACTAGCTTTGTACGTGTTTCAATTGGTGTTTTCTACCTAACAAAAGAGAAAAATTGTAAATAACCTTCGCTTTTGAATTTTGCTACAGGAAAAATTTTTTTTTGGCGTGAAAAGACGGTTTTTTGGAGTACAAAACATAAAACAAAGCTTAATTAACCCCGGAGTAAATTTCACAAAAAATTGAGCAGCAGGAAAAATACTAGCTTTTTAGTTGTTACAATTTCGTGTTTTTTTCGCTACACAACAAAGAAAAAATTTAAATTTAAATTCGCTTGTGAATTTTCTACAGGGAAAATTTTATTTTTGGCGTGAAAAAAAGGTTTTTTTGGGGGTCACAACACCAGAACAAAGCTTAATTAAACCCCCGGAATAAAATTGCGCAAAGAATGAGCAGCAGGAAAACCTAGCTTTTTTAGCGTGTTACAAATTTCGTGTTTTTCACCTACCAAAAAGAGAAAAAATTTTATTAACCTTTGTTTGTGAATTATCTACAGGAAAATTGATTTTTTGCGGGGAAAAAAACGGTTTCTTGGGGTCACAACAGCACAAACCGCTTTAAATTAAACCCCCCGGGTGAAATTGGTAAAAATTGAGCAGCCAAAAAAAAAAGTGGGATTTTTATTAAAAAAACGCTGTTTCTTTAAAAAGAATACAACAGGAACTGGGTTTGAGCCCCTTGGATATTTTAAGTGCTGTGAGCAGATGCATTAACATTATATGCACTGGACTTCAGATCCAATACAAACCAAAAAATCAGAAAAGACATTTAAAAGAAACAGTCTCTGAGACAAGCTGAGACACCCCAAAAAATCCTGTATAAAAATCAGTCTTCATAACAATCAGGGCCGGCAGACCCTTTCCCGTCAGACGTTTAGAGCGGTAGAGCTCCCAGCTCGCGCCCGGGCTTATATATGCGGTGACGTCACAAATCCCCGTTCTCTGATTGGCTTCATCCTGCACAGTCCCTCAGCTTTCCCTTCTTCCTCCCCAAGTGCTTTGCCCATGTAACGCCATGTGCCGCAGCCATTTTATCAACAAAGCACATTTTTTCACCAAAAACCCCAAACTTTGACTTCGTTCAGAACTGAAGTTTTCCTAAATTCCAAAAAGAATTCCCTTCTTAGAATCAATTCGCCCATCTCTAATAATAATAATGGCGAAAATTACTAAAAATCAATTAACAGTAAGCCTTGAGTTATGGTTGGGGTTGTTTAAGGCAATTTAGGGGATAACTTACCAATTTGTCGTGTCCCATGTCAGCTCTGGGACTATAGCATGTTAAAGCAATGGGAAGTGTTACAGGAAAGGTTTTGTTATATTTTGAAGAGTTAGAGAAAAGAATTTGGATTTGAGATCTTCCAAACCCAATTTTTTTCACACATTCTTTTGAACCTGTGTCAAGCTGAACAGGGCCCCATTTGAGCAACACTAGTTATAATAGTTACAGTCAGCAGTTCTCTCAACACCTATAAGAGGCTCACACTTTATTTTACGTGAATGGAGCATGAACTTCTTGTGGGTGTTGGAAGAACTGCCGACTGTAACTATTATAACTAGTGTTGCTCGGGGTAGGAACTCAGATGTGAAGAGGAGAAGATCACTGGCAGTGGAGGACAGGTAAGGAAACATTCTTTTTTTGTTTCTTTACCTAGCCTGATCCCATTTCAGATGCATTTTCCTCTGCTGAGCAACCTCTTGAGTCTCTAGTATGCAGACTAAAGAGATTTATGAGCTGGGGTTGGTATTTTAGGAGGTGTAAGGGCGACGGACTAGCAGCAGAGATGTTGTCACAAGAAATAAGCAAGACAAAATCCTTTGAATCACAGCTGGACTGAGACTTAGAAGCAGTCCTGGTACAATACACTACAAGACAATCTTCGATAACACCCTACATAGCACTTAAAAATTGTGCGGAATGCCCGCAAATGTAAATGTTGATGTTCTTTGTCATGGACCTCCCCACACCATCAACACAAGAAAGAAAATACAAGGAAAATTAAGAATCTTTAGTCTAATGATCACTACTGTATCTCATTAGAATGGTCATAAATTAAAAAAAAAAGTGAGAATTCAACAGGTACATTTTATTCGAAAAACCTGTAAGATATACAAAAAGTTTATACGCAAGTTTATATAATTACTCACCACCTCCATAGACCTAGATTTCATACATGTAGTTGAATCCAGGTTCGGATGTTCTCTTTAGTGTATAGAGCTAGTAAGAACAAACAGTGGGTTTATATCTCTTTACCTCATACCCTAAACATTCTATCCCTACACACACTATGCGGGGTAACTGCCCCGAGAAGGATGACCCACTCAAACCTGACTCTTACCAAACTCTATATCTTCCCTATACAATATATTACAGAAAGGAAATTATATAAATAATGACTATGTCTTGAAGTGTTTCATCCCCTATGTATCTAGGGCTTCTTTATGTATTCTCTGATACACTGTATCTGTGGAATTAAATTCAAAGACTATATTATTTATGGTCTTTCTTTTTTATTGGTGGAAACATACCTTGAAGGGGTTGTCTCAATTCAGACAATGATGGCATATCACTAGGATATGCCATTATTGTCTGGTAGGTCCAGGTCCCCCTATACAATGACCATATAGTGATCAAGTATCAGTTCAGGACATCCTCACATGAAAGACTGATATCCAGGACTCCAGGTGATATATTTTCTTATTGAAGTCATTCTCTTTCTCCTTTCTTCTGCATTATGACTTCTTTTAGCAATGAATCATTTTCACAGACATCTTAGCCTCCTCATTTATCCAAGAGCCTTTGTGTAGGGGCCATTTCTTTACTTACAGATTAATAATTTCTTTGCATAGATGTCTTTTCTCAAGACTAAATACAATTATTTTTTCTCACCTTTCCTCGTAATGAAGATCCACCAAGCTTCATGTCTGTTAATTGCCTATCTTTGTACCTTATCCAGTACAAAAGCATCACCCTATAAATGATTTGCATATCCCAGAGGGAGGTTTAAAGAGGGGTAATTTATTTTCTACCCTAATAGAATTCTTTTGGTTTAGAGGGCATAGCGGAAAAAAGGACACGTGGGGGGTAGAAGTATTAGTTGGAGTAATAGTTCTTTGTGGTTGATATGGGTGATTCAAAGGGGGAAAGAATGGATCTTCTGGGGCCATGAGTTTTACCTGTGTGATGTGAAATAGCATGCGGCCAGGATTTGAGTTGCGCACCAGAACCTACAGTCAGTAGATTGAGGAGCGTGTTGGGGGGGCCATCCCACAAAGCTTGGGGCATAGAAAATTAGTTGGATAATATTTTTCTTTGTGGTAGCTGGCCTCCACAAGCCCTCAATCTATGATGTAGGTCCCCGGCGCAAACCCAAAACCCACCCTTAAGGCGTTCGGGAACACCAGGTGGGGGGCAAGCGGAGCTTGTAGGAGATAGGTTTATTGCCGCGTACCACAAAGTGGTCCAACTTGTAATGGGACCTTTAACGGATTTCTGGCAGAAAACCAAACCCTATCACCCAGCTTAAAAAATGGCGGAGGTCTCTGGACCCTGCCCCTGGGCTTTTGGGGGGAGTGGAGGCCCTAAAACCCGTCGTGTGACTTGCCAGAGTGATTGATGTCCCGTACTGGCCCTCCCTTCAGGAATTGACACGGGGAAAGGAAAGGGAGAGGCGGGCGGGGTGTAGCCCAAACACAAAAAAAAAGGGAGAGGCTCAGCAGACTCTGACTAAGGAATTTACAAAAATTCCGCCCAGGGAGGGGGTCAGACCAGTTATCCTGAGGGGGGATACAAAATGTCGCATAGGCCCAAAAAATTTATTAAACCCTCTTATCTGCCATTGGTTTTTAGGGGGGTATCCGACGAGAATCCCCTGAACCCGCAAACGGACAACAGAGCCCCCAGAATTTTGACACAAACTGCACCCCCCCCATCGAGGCGATATTAACGGGAGCCCTTAGCCGGAAAAAAAGGCTGGAAAAAGAGTTTTGGGCCAAAGAGAGCGGAGGGTAACCCGGGGAGAGGGAAAAAAATGACCTCTTTGAGAACTATCGGTCACCAACCAAAAACCCTATTACCAGGAGGCCGGAGGTCGGGAACGAAGTCCATGGCTATATGGACCGGTTTTTCTTTGGGCCCCCGGGGGAGGGGAGCAGCAGACCCGGGGTCGAGGCGAGGGGCTTTTTTAGGGCCAGGAGGGCAGGCCGGGCAAGTCTCAACTCTTGAGTGAGGGTGGGCCCCCCAGTAATAGCGAGAATTATTGAAGAGACTTATGCACTCCGGTGGC
>JAODAL010070207.1:0-16026 GCA_025379985.1 Phyllomedusa bahiana
AACTCCCCCTGGGGGCCCGGAACACTCAACGGGGGCCCTAGAGTCAACTCCACCGTGGCCCAGGAACAGCTCAACTGGGGCCCCTAACCAACTCCACCTGGGGCCCTGGGAAACCCCACCCCGAACGGCCCCACCACACAGGTCCGCGTAGAGTCATATAAAAAGTTTAATTTCTCAGAAAATGACAATTCAAATCGATTTTCTTTTTTTTAAGTTTTTTATTTTTTCCAAAATAGCAAAAAATAAAAAACCCAAAAACATAGGGAAAGGTTTAATTTGTTCCGACCCCGAGAAAAAAAAAAAAAAAAAAACATGCCATTTATTTTGCACTGTGAACTCTGCAAAACCCCCCCCCAACCAAAAAAAAAAATAAAAAAAAAATTTGCAATTGCTTTTTTTTTTTTAAAATTTCCCCCATACAAAAAAATTAATTCGGTTTCCAGTCATTAATGGGCTTTAAAATTTGTACCAAAAAAATAAACACTTATCATCCCACAAAGGAAAAAAAAAAGGTATAAAAAAAAAATAAAGAAATAAAGTAATGGAAGGCGGGGAGGAAAAAAAAAGGAACCAGAAAACCAAGAACGTTCCGGAACATAAGGGGTGAAAGCGACTCTGTCATCATAAAACCCTCCTTCCTAAACTACAGTAACGTGTGGCCAGACGAGGCTCGCAGCTTCCATGTATGCATTTCTAATCTTTGATCTCGCCCCTTTTCCCCCTGCAGAAAACCTCACACGGTCCGGGGCGATAGTAATGTCCCGCTCATTTTTCCTTTCATATTTGTGGCTCAGAATTTTCTGAACTCCAAAGCTTTACTGAGGACAAACATGAAAAATTCATCTAGTATGACTTCCACCAGGGGATTTATGTGCTCGCAACTGGCTCAGAGCCAAGGACGATTCGTCTCTTCCAGTCGGGTTGAATCCCCTTTATTTACATTTACTTATCCTAAACATTTTTTCCGAGGCTGGAAATGAACATTTACTTTGGATAATTGTTAAATTTTCAAAAAATTCTAATTTCTTAACAGATAATTCTAATTTTTCATCTTAAAGGGGTTTAGCCACGATCTCATCTCATACCCTGCACCAGCTCTTCAGCCTGTGTGCTCAAGGGGGCGGGGTGATTTTTTTGAAAAGCAGATCATGTCCCACAGGATACATCACCAGCCTTCCCTCTATAGTCCCAAAAAAAGGGCTGTTCATGTAAAGAGCGGAGTAACACAATGTACGAGTTTTTTGACTTTGCCCTTTCCCAAAAAAAGGTTCGCGGGGCCCAAAAGGGAATTTATTTTGTTTGAAGCCCAAAACCTGAATTTTTTTCTTTCCCCTTTTTTTTGGGCACTTTTTGACTTATTTAAAAGGATAACAAGGCGGGAAAATAGAATGACAGCACGGGGTTTAACACTCCCTCCCGTGAGTGTTTTGATTACTAAGGGGTACAGAGGAATAGAATGACAGCACCTGGGGGTTTAACACTCACTCAAAGGGGGATGTTGTATTACAAGGAGCACAGAGGACAGGGGTAGAATGACCAAACCCGGGTTTAAACACTCACTCAGCAGTGATGGTGTGATACGAGGAGTAAAGGACTGGGGGGAAAAATGACAGCAAAACCCGTTTAAAAACTCGCCAAAACCCAAACAGGCACCTATTTCAGTAACACCAGCCAGGTCCAATGTTGCTGGAACTCTTCACATTTAGCAGATGATGAAAAAACATGCAAATTTTGCCAAAATTTGTAGAAAGTCACGTGTAATATCTAAACAGTTTACTGCATGCCAAAGAGGTAAATATATGCTTTATTGTTGATCCACTGTGATCACTCAGTCAGTATACTCGGGGCAATCATGACATATGTGCTAGATAATGAACACTGCTGGCGTGACGCTCCCTAGGGGAAATTGCAATATTTGATATTACACCAGCAATGTGCAAAGAGTACATCGAAGAACATCAGGGAATATGCTTTATTTATAAGAACATATGTTTTCTATACAATATCCGCTTATTATACTTCGGGGGGTTCCAGAATTACATTGTAGAAAATGAGCTCATTGTGGTTATTAGCTCAGGCTTTATGATTTTCATTTACTATGTTATTTTCATTTAGTGATGATTGAGGTTTGTACATTAAGTCTTTTGGAAAGGAGATGCAAAAGACACAAAAAAAAAAAAAAGTAAAACAAACACCACTCGAGTCTATGGCTGCATCTAGAACTGTAAATTTGTCCCAGACACCTTTTCTTTTTTTTATGCTAGTTTTTCCCTCCTCTCCCAGAGTTATAAATTTTTTATTTTCCACCTATATAGACATATGAGGGCTTTTATTTTGCGGGACAAGATGGACTTTCTAATGATGTCATTCACTGTACTATAGAAAATACTGGGAAACCACAAAAAAATTCTAAGTGGGGCAAAATGTGGAAAAAACGCACTTGCACCATCCGCCTGCTCTGGGGCCCCAAACACAGGAGGGTTAGCAGAAGTGCAGTGACAACCGTCTGCTCCGGTGCCCCATACACAGTAGGGTTAGCAGAGGTGTAGTGACATCCGTCTGCTCCGGGGCCCCATACAAAGTAGGGTTAGCAGAGGTGCAGTGACATCCATCTGCTCCAGGGCCCCATACACAGTAGGGTTAGCAGAGGTTTCAGTGACATCCGTCTGCTCCGGGTTCCCATACACAGTAGGGTTAGCAGAGGTGCAGTGACATCCGTCTGATCCGGGCCCCATACCCAATAGGGTTAGCAGAGGTACAGTGACATCCGTCGCTCCAGGCCCCATACACAGTAGGGTTAGCAGAGGTGCAGTGACATCCGTCTGCTCCGGGGCACCATACACAGTAGGGTTAGCAGAATTTCAGTGACATCGTCTGCTCCGGGCCCATACACAGTAGGGTTAGCAGAGGTGCAGTGACCCTCCGTCTGTCCGGGGCCCCATACACAGTAGGGTTAGCAGAGGTGCAGTGACATCCGTCTGCTCCGGGGCCCCCTACACAGTATAGTTAGCAGAGATGCAGTGACATCGTCTGCCTCTGGGACCTTTATTACACAGTAGGGTTTGCAGAGGTGCAGTGAATCCGTTTTGCTCCAGGCCCCTATAACCAGTAGGGTTAGCAGAAGTGTAGTGAAATCCGTCTGCTCCAGGGCACCATACACAGTAGGGTTAGCAGAAGTGTAGTGAAATCCGTCTGCTCCAGGCCCCATACACAATAGGGTTAGCAGAGATGGGGTGACATCCGTCTGCTCCGGGGCCCATACACAGTAGGGTTAGCAGAGGTGCAGTAACAAACTGTCTGCTACCGGGCCCCATACACAGTAAAGGGTTAGCAGAGGTGCAGTGAACCGGGGTGCTCTGGGGCCCCCATACACAGTAGGGTTAGCAGAGGTGCAGTGACATCTGTCTGCTCCGGGGACCCATACACAGTAGGGTTTTGCAGAGGGCAGTAAATTCCGTCTGCTCCGCGGCCCCATACACAGTAGGGTTAGCAGAGGTGCAGTGAAATCTGTCTGCTCCCGGCCCATACACAGTATGGTTAGCAGAGGTGCAGTGACATTTCCCTCTGCTCCAGGGCCCCATACACATAGGGTTAGCAGAGGTGCAGTAATATCCGTTGCTCCGCGGCCCCATACACAGTTGGGTTAGCAGAGGTGCAGTGCCATGTCTGCTCAAGGACCCATACACAGTAGGGTTAGCAGAGGTGCAGTGACATCCATCTGCTCCAGGGCCCCATACACAGAAGGGTTAGCAGAGGTTTCAGTGACATCCATCTGCTCCAGGGCCCCATACACAGTAGGTTAGCAGAGGGTTTCAAGTGACTCCTCTGCTCCTGGGCTTTCCCTACACAGTAGGGTTAGCAGAGGTGCAGTGACATCCATCTGCTCCCGGGCCCCATACACAGTAGGGTTAGCAGAGGTGCAGTGACATCCGTCTGCTCCGGGGTCCCATACACAGTAGGGTCAACAGAGGTGCAGTGACATCCGTCTGCTCCGGGGCACCATACACAGTAGGGTAAGCAGAGGTGCAGTGACATCCGTCTGCTCCGGGGCCCTATACACAGTAAAGGGGTTAGCAGATGTGCCCGTGACATCCAGCTGCTCCGGGCCTCATACACGTAGGGTTAACAGAGGTGCAGTGACATCCGTCTGGTCCAGGGCCCCCTACACAGTAGGTTAGCAGAGGGTAGTGACATCCGTCTGGTCCAGGGCCCCATAACACAGTAGGGTTAGCAGAGGTGCAGTGATATCCGTCTGCTCCAGGGCCCCATACACAGTAGGGGTTTGCGAAGGTGCTGTGATATCTGTCTGCTGCGGAGCCCCATACACAGTAGGGTTAGCAGAGGTGCAGTGACATCAGTCTGCTACAGGGCCCCATACACAGTAGGGTAAGCAGAGGTGCAGAGACATCTATCTGCTTCGGGGCCCCATACACAGTAGGGTTAGCAGAGGTGCTGCGACGTCCGCTCTGGGACCCATACGCAGTAGGGTTAGCAGAGGTGCAGCGACGTCTTCTCCGGGCTCCATACACAGTAAGGTTAGCAGAGGTGCAGTGACATCCGTCTGCTCTGGGGCCCCATACACAGTAGGGTTAGCAGAGGTGCAGTGACATCCGTCTGCTTCGGGGCCCCATACACAGTAGGGTTAGCAGAGGTGCAGTGACATCCGTCTGCTCCAGGGCCCCAAACACAGTAGGGTAGCATAGGTGCGTGACATCCGTCTGCTCCGGGGCCCCATACACAGTAGGATTAGCAGAGGTGCTGTGACATCTGTCTGCTCCGGGGCCCCATACACAGTCGGGTTAGAAGAGGCGCTGTGACATCCATCTGCTCAGGAGCCCCATACATAGTAGTGTTAGCAGAGGTGCGGTGCATCCGTCTGCTTCCGGGGGCCCCATACACAGTAGGGTTAGCAGAGGTGCAGTGACATCCGTCTGCTCCTGGGCCCCATACACAGTAGGGTTAGCAGAGGTGCAGTGACATCCGTCTGCTCCCAGGCCCCATACACAGTAGGGTTAGCAGAGGTGCAGTGACATCCCTTGCTCCGGGCCCCATACACAGTAGGTTAGCAAAAGGGGCGGGGACATCCGTCTGCTCCGGACCATACACAGTAGGGTTAGCGAGGGTCAGTGACTCCGTCTTTCTCCGGGCCCCATACACAGTAGGGTTAGCCAAAAGGTGCAGTGACATCCGTCTGCTCCGGACCATACACAGTAGGGTTAGCAGAGGTGCAGTGACATCCGTCTGCTCCAGGCCCCATACACAGTAGGGTTAGCAGAGGTGCAGTGACATCCATCTGTTCCAGGCCCCATACACAGTAGGGTTAGCAGAGGTGCAGTGACATCAGTTGCTCCGGGACCCCATACACAGTAGGGGTTTGCAGAGGTTTCCAGTGACATCCGTCGGCTCCGGGGCCCATACACAGTAGGTTTAGCAGAGGTACAGTGTATCAGTCTGCTCCGGGACCCCATACACAGTAGGGGTTTGCAGAGGTGCAGGATATCCGTCTGCTCCAGGCCCCATACACAGTAGGGTTAGCAGAGGTGCAAGTGACATCAGTCGCTCCGGGACCCCATACACAGTAGGGTTAGCAGAGGTGCAGTGACATCAGTCTGCTCTGGGGACCCATACACAGTAGGGTTAGCAGAGGTGCAGTGACATCCATCTGCTCCGGGCCCCATACACATAGGTTAGCAGAGGTGCAGTGACATCCTTCTGCTCCGGGGCCCCATACACTGTAGGTTTAGCAGAGGTGCAGTGACATCCCTCTGCTCCGGGGCTTCATACACAGTAAAGGGGTTAGCAGAGGTGCAGTGACATCCGTCTGCCTGGGGCCCCATACACAGTAGGGTAAGCAAGGTGCAGTGACATCCGTCTGCTCCGGACCCCATACACATAGGGTTAGCAGAGGTGCATGGGCATCCGTCAGCTCCGGGCCCCATACACAGTAAGGGTTAGCAGAGGTGCAGTGACATCTGTCTGCTCCGGGACCCCATACACAGTAGGGTTAGCAGAGGTACAGTGAAAATCCGTCTGCTCCGGGGCCCATACACAGTAGGGTTAGCAGAGGTGCAGTGGACATCTGTCTGCTGCGGGGCCCCATACACATATGGTGAGCAGAGGTGCAGTGACATCCGTCTGCTCCGGGGCCCATACCACGTAGGGTTAGCAGAGGTGCAGTGACATCCGTCGGCTCCGGGGCCCCATACACAGTAGGGTCAGCAGAGGTGCAGTGATATCCGTCTGCTCCGGGGCCCCAACACAGTAGGGTTAGCAGAGGTGCAGTGACATCCGTCTGCTCCAGGCTCCATACACAGTAGGGTTAGCAGAGGTGTGGTGACATCCGTCTGCTCCAGGGCCCCATACACAGTAGGGTTAGCAGAGGTGCAGTGACATCCGTCTGCTCCGGGGCCCCATACACAGTAGGGTCAGCAGAGGTGCAGTGATATCCGTCTGCTCCGCCGCTAACAGGTCACAAACATTGCAGTGTCAGAAATACTAACACCCTGCGCCCAAAAGCCGATTATCTAACTCTCATAAATCACAGCAATGAGGGATATGTGTGCAGACGGCCTATTGCTCCCTATATACCCACCAAGCCAGCGCACCACACGGGACTTTCTTCATGAGCTAGGCAAAGCAGGAAGTGGTCATATTAATTTGACTCAGCAGCGTATAACTATGTGAATGTATTACTACTTATTTGTAACTTTCTTGATTTTCTAATCAATGTGTAAAGAACAACTTTCTCGCATCTACAAGGTCGTTGCTTTTCTGTTCTCTTTGCAGCTTGGAGTGAAACTTGCGATAAGTTCCTGATTTTACCGTATGCGCCGGAGGGAAAGCCTTGAACAGATGGAGAGTATCGCGGTCGTTACGTCCTTCACTTACTGTCCTTAATTTAATATTAACAGGTTTCTATCTTGATGCTTAATTATAATTCATAGGGAAAAAAAATCTGTGGAAAGAACTGCTGATTATGGACGGGTGCGGCGGGCGACTGCGGGTGTTAGGAGGTGAAAGAGGAACCGAATAGTTTTATGCTTTGGATTTGGGGGATTTGATACTGGGAGGTTGCAGAAATGTAAAAAATACTGATAAACAACCACTCGCAACCTACTGTCCATGAAGAAGGCGACTGCTAATATTACAACTGCACATAGATAAGGCTTATATAGGGGCCAGTTATATGGGTGCATGTGGTGCACCAGGCCGGCTTACAACCAATTGATGACGCCCTTACTATGTGATTGGACGGTTTGCCTGAACTGTAAAATAACATGTAAAATCAGCTCACCCCTGATCCACAGTAGTATTGATCGAATTGTTCTAGAAAAGTTAAGTTCTAGTAGAATTTCTCGAATTTTTAGAACTCGAACCGAACATTTTACTGTTCGTTCGAGTAAAATCCTAGTTCTAGTTCGACACGCCATTTTCAGTTTCATTATCACCTTTCTGTACTTTTGGCGCCATCCATTCACCTTTCTGTACTTTTGGCACCATCCAATCACCTTTCTGCATTTTTGGCTCCATCCAATCACCTCTCTACACTTTTGGCGCCATCCAATCACTTTTCTGCACTTTTGGAGCCATCCAATCACCTTTCTGCACTTTTGGTCCCATCCAATCACCTTTCTGCACTTTTGGCGGCCATCCAATCACCTTTCTGCACTTTTGGCCCCATCCAATCACCTTTCTGCACTTTTGGCGGCCATCCAATCACCTTTCTGCACTTTTGGCCCCATCCAATCACCTTTCTGCACTTTTGGCACCATCCAATCACCTTTCTGCACTTTTGGCACCATCCAATCACCTTTCTGCACTTTTGGCGCCATCCAATCACCTTTCTGCACTTTTGGCACCATCCAATCACCTTTCTGCACTTTTGGCGCCATCCAATCACCTTTCTGCACTTTTGGCGCCATCCAATCACCTTTCTGCACTTTTGGCGGCCATCCAATCACCTTTCTGCACTTTTGGCGCCATCCAATCACCTTTCTGCACTTTTGGCGGCCATCCAATCACCTTCCTGCACTTTTGGCGCCATCCAATCACCTTCCTGCACTTTTGGCGCCATCCAATCACCTTTCTGCACTTTTGGCGCCATCCAATCACCTTTCTGCACTTTTGACGGCCATCCAATCAGTGCAGAGCACAGAGAAGTGTCAAAAAAAGTCATCGCTGAAGTGTGGGGCTGCTAAAATCACATGACCATGTTATACATATTTTACTTTTTTGCCTTGTGAATGCCATTTTCAGCTCACTCTCTGTACTGTGCAGACTGCTCTTAGTTAGATAGCATTTTCCTCCCCATAGATAGCAATAGTTAGGGAGTTTGGTATTGCTGGCTGCATCTTTCCCACACCCAAAAGCTGTTATTTGGTGTACACCTATGCTTACGTTTTTCAAAATATATTTTGGATGTGCACAGCCTAATCAAACTTTGTAGTCTATTTGAGGAATGGCAGCCTCACTGGCTTGCTGCACTCCGCCTACCTCTTTTAAACCAGTGCAGGATAATTCAGTAGCAAGTTCCTATCACTCCCTGAGAGGTTGTAGTCTGAATGGACTCCTAGTGAGGTAACATGTTAGTGTTAGGGACTCACCTGTGCTGGGATCCCCTTGACGCTATTGGGAGGTGAGCTTAAACAATTTTTGATCAAAAACTGCAAACTAAGAATCCCAGGTTTTCATATTTCCTTAGCAGTAATGCATTTTCAAAAATTCCTATATACCTTGATGTTTTACTTAGTTTTTAGTGTGCCACTGATATCAGTAATTGTATAGCGCACCGTCCTCAAATCTCCTATGAGTCAAAGAGGCTTTTGGGCCCCCTCAGGATGCGAACCCCGTAGCAGCTGCTACCGCTGCACCCCCTATAGCTTCGCCCCTGCTCGCAAGCTGTCCTCATCTTTTCAGTTAGCCATTGAAAGGAATGAAGTATTTATCCTCTCAGTTTTTTTCTGTCGCTCTTAGAGCCAAATGTTCTTCACTAAGTTGTTCCCTGTCTCCAGTTAGGCTATGTTCACATGGCTTAATTGCGGGACGTAATTACGCCCCGCAATTACGCCGTGTGGACGGGGGCGGGAGCGGGGGAGTGCGCGGGGGGCCTGCACATCGCCGGCCCATAGACAATCACAGCTAGCGGCGCGTAGACGCCGCTAGAAAGTGACATGTCAATTCTCTCCCCGCCCGGCGCAGCCGCCGGGCGGGGAGAGGAGACGTAATCCATAGTTCTCTATGAGAACTGTGAATTACCGTAATGAATGGGCTGTATTTCGGTCCGTAATTTGGCGCACATTTGGCGGAATTACGGGCCGAAAACAGCCCATTTTAAACCGTGTGAACATGCCTTTACTGTTATGGGTGGTAATTGCAGCCTCTCCTCACCTGTATAGGTATAAAAATTAACCAGAACATCTTCTCCCATTGACTTTAATTTGAGTTCTAGTTTGAATAGAACCTAGAACTGAACACACTAAAGGTCGAGGTTCTAATCGAACTAGAACTTTTTACTGCTCGCTCATCTCTGCTCCTGGACCATAATGGGCAGAATAGAATTGGTAAAAAAAACTTTAAAATTTAAAAAATTGATAATAGAAGAAGAGCCACTGATCCATCTGTCCGCCCCTTATATTAGTTCCCCTGTGTTTTCATCTTAGGATGAATCCATGTGTGTCCCCGGCAGGTTTTCATCCTCTTAGGGAATGTTCATATAACATATTTGCGGGCCGCACTTCGATGGGTAATTGTACTACAATGCACCCCCAAGTACGCCCCGATAATCCAACGTTTTCCCGGCGCACAGTACACGTCACTTCTTTCGGGCGTTTACGTGCCAGGGAAAGTTAAGGTGGATGAGAGCCGGGCCGGAGTGCTGTTGAAAGTATATGTCGGCCAGCACGTACTTTCAACAGCAGACTATAGCGGCGCGGCGCTATACACTGTGTGAACTCACCCTTACTGTTCAGTTTCCAACTACATCTGCTGGAAGTTTGTTCCAATTATCTACTACTTTGCTTCTCATCTTCCCCAAATTAATCTCCCTCCTGAACCTTATTTACTGTAAACCTTGAACATATTGACAGGTTTGGATCATGTTCCCCCTTTTCCCTTATTTGTTCTTAATCTGTTCAGATGAAGTTCTTTAAAGGGTTGTTCCCATCTTGCACTTTAATGGCATATCAATATGAGAATAGGGTGATTGTAGGGTGAGAATAGAAGTCTTATAGGGTGAGAATAGGGTGATTATAGGGTGAGAATAGAAGTATTATAGGGTGACAATAGGGTGATTGTAGGGTGAAAATAAGGTGATTATAGGGTGAGAATAGGGTGATTATAGGGTGAGAATTGGGTGATTATAGGGTAAGAATATAAGTATTATAAGGTGAGAATAGGGTGATTTGGGGGGATAAAAAAGGTATTATGGGGGAGAAAAGGGGGATTTTTAGGGGGAGAAAAATAAGTATTAAGGGTGAGAAATAGGGGTTATAGGTGTAATAGGGTGATTAAGGGGGGAAAAAAAGTATTTTTGGGGGGAAATATGGGGATTATAAGGTGAGAATATGGTGATTATAGGGTGAGAATAAAGTTATTATAGGGTGAGAATTTAAGGTTGAAATAGGGTAATTATAGGGTCAAAATAGGGTGATTATAGGATGAAAATAGAAGTATTAAAAAGGGTAAATTGAAATTTTTATAGGTTTTAGAATAAAGGTGATTGGGAGAAAAAAAATTTAAATTATTATAAGGGGGAAAAAATAGGGTGACTGTGCGGTGAGAATCGGATTATAGTTTGGTGGGGCTAGGAAAAAAAATTTTTAGGTTTTGGGAAAAAGGGTGATTGTACAGTGAGATTAGGGTTACTGTAGGGTGAGATTAGGATTATTGGAGGGTGAGAATAAGATTATTGTAGAGGGGGGGATAGGAATTTTTGGGAAGTAAATTTTACTTGGGTACAATGAAAAAGTAAGGATATTTTTTTTTAGATCAACTTCTTTCAGACATGGGGGAAAACCAGCTATGTTTAAAAAATTTTTTTTTTTTTAAATTTTAACTTGAAAAATGACAAAGGGAGGTGTTTTGAACTTTTCATATTTTCTTTTTAACATATTTTTAAAACTCTTTTTTTTTAATGGTCCTTGCAATCTCTTGTACAGTGGACAATAAAGGCTCCACCACAGGGTGTTGTTGGTTTCCCCGGCAGAAGAATGTCCCCGGGGGAAAATGATTTTTCTAGGGGATGGGGTGGGAAAAAACTGGTACTTTACTAAAAAATGCAATTCCCCCTTTTGCTCTAAATATCACCAGGGGGTTTAAAGGGTTTTGGGGAAGGCCCTGACAAATATTGGGAACCGGGGCATCAAAGGGGAGGGAATCAATTATAAAAAGCCCTGTGATTAGTTTTTTCTGGGGCATCCTCAGAGAGTCCCATTTGGATTCTGAGTTCTGCAAAAGGGTTTCCCCCATGTGGAAATTCTAAAAGTTCGGAGGGGGTTCCACTATTCAATTTTTTTTCTGAAGGGGTTTTGCAGGGGTTTCCACCCGTTTAGTTCTGCAAGGGTTCCACTATGTGAGTTCTACTGAGTTCTGCAGGGGTTCCACCATGTGAGTTCTACTGAGTTCTGCAGAGGTTTTTACATGGGTATTCTTTCTGATTTTTGCAGGGGGTTCCCCCCATGTGAGTTTTTACTGAGTTCTGCAGGGGTTTTTCCCCCATTGGTTTTTAATGATTCTGCAAGGTTTCCCAAAATGTGGTTCTACTTTAGTTCTGCAAAGGGGTTCCAAACCCTGTGAAGTTTTACGGGGTTCTGCAAGAGGGGTTTCCCCCATGGAGGTTTTACTGAGTTTTTGCAGGGGGGTTTCCCCTAATTTATTCTACTGAAATTCTGCAGAGGGTTTCCCCCAAGTTTGGTCTACTGAGTTCTGCAGGGGTTTCCCCTATGTGGGGTTTTTACTTATTTTTGCAAGGTTTTTTTCCCCCATGGGGAAAGGGCTACTGATTCTGCAGAGGGTTCCATCATGTAGGGCCCACATTGGGTTTTCAGGGGTTCCACTATTTTTGGTTTTTAAAAGATTTCTGAGGGGCCCCCCACTATGGCAGACTACAAAGTTTGGCAGGGGTTTTCCCCTACGTTTTAGTTTTTTTGTGTTTTTTCAAGGTTCCACCCTGGGGAGTTTGCAGAGGTTCCCCATTTTAAGTTTCTACTGAAATTTTTACAAGCTTTTCCCCAAAGGGAGTTTCCAAATGAGTTCTGTCGGAGTTTCCCACCATGGGGAGTTTTCCCGAGTTTTTCAGGGGTTTTTCCCCTAGTGAGTTTTTTGTGATTTCTTCAGAAAATTCCACCAAAGGGGGTTCTTTAAAGGTTCACTATTTAAGTTCTACTGATTTCTACAGAGGTTCCACTATGTGAGTTCTGCAGGGGTCCACCAGGGGAAATTTTAGCCAAAGGGGGTTTCCCCCATGGGGAGTTTTTACTGAAAATTCTGCAGAGGTTTTCCCCCATTTGAGTTTACTGAGTTCGGCGGGTTTCCACCTAGGGGGGTTCCTACTGGTTCCCCAAAGAATTTCACTATGTGTTCTATTTAGTTTTTGCAGAGGGGTTTCCCCATGTGAATTCAAATTTAGTTCTGCAGATTTTCCCCAAATTTGGGCCCATTTAGTTTCCCATAGATGTTTTCCCCTTTTAGTTCTGCAGAGGTTCCCCCCTTGTGATTCTAAATGAGTTCTTTTCAGAGGTTTCCCAAAATGTGAAGGGTTCCCAAATGAGTTTTTTTCAAGGTTTTCCCCCTTTTGAGTTTTTACTGATTTTTGCCCGGGGTTTCCCCCATGTGATTTTTTACAGTTCTGCAGAGTTTTCCCCCATGTGAATTCTACTGATTTTTACAAGGTTCCACCCTGTAGTTCTACCGAGTTTTTGCAGAGGTTTCCAAACCCTGTGAGGGTTCACCGAGTTCTGCAGAGGTTCCACCATGTGAGTTCTACTGAGTTCTGCAGAGGTTTTTTCCCTGTGGGGTTTTACTGGGGTTTTTGGGGGGGTTTTCCCCCATGTGAGTTCTACTGAGTTCTATAGATGTTCCACTATGTGAGTTCTGCAGGGGGTTTTCCAAAATGTGAGGTTTTTGCAGGGTTTTCCCCTAGGGGAGTTCTACTGAGTTCTACAGAGATTTCACTATGTGAGTTCTTTATTTTAAGGTGACTTGGGTTTTGAAGGGTTCCACTATTGCGTTCTACCCGATTTTTACAGGGTTCCAACCCTTGAGGCTATTTTATTTTTTGCAGAAGGGTTTCCCCCATGTGTGGTCTACTGAGTCCGGCAGGGGTTTTCCCCCATGGAAATCTACTGATTTCCCGAGGGGGGTTTCCCCCAATATGTGGGGGTCTACTTTAAAATCCTGCAGGGGTTCCCACCATGTGAAAGGGACTGAGTCCTGCAGGGGGCCCCCCAAAGTGGGGGTCTACCCGGGGTTTCCCCAGGGGTTCCACCATTGAGGGCTGCTGAGTTTTTGGGAGGGTTCCACCCTGTGTGGTCTACCCGATCCGCAGGGGTTCCACCAATTTTAGGTTTTTACTGAGTTCTGCCCGAGGTTTTTCCCCTATGTGGGAATTTTTTGTGATTTTTTTTTCAGAGGTTCCACCATGTGAATTCTACAGAGGTTCCCTATATGAGATCTCTTCAGAGGTTTGAGCAGCTGTGATCAAAGGTCCAGGAAGTGATCTGCAATGCGTGTGTAGACCCCAGCGTGTGGCAAGTGTAGAACCCAGCGTTCTGTTGGCGCACCATGCACATCACTGTGTTCATTAACTTTTAAAGATTTACATTAAAGTTTTTGGATTTTCACCAGTGCCCTCTACTCCACCTTGTTTTTTGGATGACGATTACGTCTACAGAGGTTCATCAAGCTCGGAAACTAAGAAGTCTTTCCCTGGACCTAAGTCCAGTGAACAGAATTCCTATCTTCTTGCCATGGTTTAGAGGCAAAGCAGACTGCATTACTAGAGGGAAGACCTGTTAGCAGCTAAAGCTCTGGGTAAGGTGGAAGTGCATGAGAATGCAAGTAATGACCTTCATAGATAGTTGGGAATCGGAGCCACCTGGCCAAGTTCAACACCATCTCCTGGCAGAAGGTTCTGGACTCTAGGGGTGAGCATTCAAGCTCCTATTATATCATTGATGCTGTGTGTACCGGCCCATGCTTGCTCCAGGACTGTGAATTTGTTCTTGAAGGCTTCTCCAGGTATAAGAACTCAAATGAAGTAAAGGAACTGTTTCATGTTGAACTCTTGCCTGTCTTTACTGTATCACTTCAGAGACCCCTCTTCTTACCACCGCCAGGCAGTGGAGCTTACATCTCCAAGAGTGTGTCCCTGGGCAAATTAGTTAAAGAAGAACTCCAACACCATTATCTAAAGCTGCAGCCTCCACATTCAGGGGAGCACGGGAGGTTTGATGACGGCCACCTCGAACGCAACTACCACCCCCATCCTCTGTGCTGAGACTCTAGCGCAACACAGTACTATAGGATTAGCAAGATGGCAGCCATGGAGGCATTCATTGGGCACCCAGCTGCCATGACAACTGTGCAGCACCCCACAATCTCACTTGGGGATCAATGTGATAACGGAATAGTGAGCAGAACCCTCCCTTAAAGGGGTTTTGCCACGAAGTGAGTTCCTTACCTTTTATCTGCTCAGGAGAGAATATAAACGAAGCATGTTGAGTCATGAATGGCTGCAGGGGTGAGAGGGAGGGGGGTGAGCAGAGAGCGAGGAAGAAGGGAGCGTCTGCAATGTTTACTCAAATAATTACATTACAACCAGTGGATTCTCTGTACAGCAGACAGCCTCATACACTGCACTTTCTCCCCAGCCCCTTGCAAGCTCCTTCATGCTCCCTGTCATCATATAAGAAGTGCAAACAGGCAAGCACGGCCAGATCAGCTCCTGTCAGTGTCCTGGTCCTGTCTAATGTAAACTGTCAGGAAACTAAGGGGGACTGAGCAATGCTGCAGCTCTCACAGGCTTCACTTTTTGTAATCATGTATATTTAGAAAAGTGATTAAATACCCATTTTGGAGGATCCCACGTCAACATTACATCGTGGTAAAACCCCTTTAAACTCTTACATTGCTAGGTTTACTGCATTATCTGAGGTGCTCAAAGGCCAGGACTGGTGTTATCTTCAATCCCAGCCGCTAGTGCTAGCAGGTCCCGGGTGTAACTAGCAGCCATCATCTGCTGCATATGTATTGAGCTCAGCGAGTGAGCCCGCTCCGACCTCCTATAGTGACGCCATGCTGTACCTATACTGCAAATATCAGTAATGGTTTAACATCCCTTCTGCTTGATGACAAGGAATGAAATCATTCTGGTTTGCGTCCAGTGATTGAAGACTCAGTACATACCTGGCCCTCTTTATACAACTTGGGGCTTGTTCCAATGTATCAGTATAGGCAATCTGAACTGGGGATCCTCCAGTGGAGTTTAATGCTGGGGTCCACCCTACAGCTATTGACTCTTGCTTTCTGCCTTTCTCCCTGAAAAGCAGCCCAAGGCCTTCCATCACCAAGAGCCCACCACGCCCAGGGGCCCGCTGGGCAACTCTGCTGCTCTCCTGTGGGCCAGTCCACGCCTGAATCCGTCCATCTCTCTTTTACGCTCTGTAGGCTAGAGGAAGGGGGGACTGATAGCACACAAGGCTTGTCTGTAGATTGTAACCATGTGGACACAGGGGTTTGCATAAGAGCTGCATACACTTAACCTATCTATGTATCTATCCATCCAAAAAACTGCTATCAAGACTGTCAATTACTGATAATACCACTCTTATTCTTGGCTTAGGAGTCCAGTGGGAGGGGTTGTCAGTAATCTCTTCCTATACATGCTCATGCAGGAAAGGCTGGCAATCAATGATAGCCCCCCTCCTACCCTCATTTTGGGTTTAGGAGTCCAGTGGGCGGTGTTATGGGATCTTTTTGGGGCAGCGGAAAAGGGGACATCATGATAAGACCGACCATGGACTTCTCACC